>VOQK01042373.1:3626-23384 GCA_015052645.1 Benitochromis conjunctus | reverse complement strand
CCGTGACGATGTTAATATTATATTATTTATCGATGATAGAATTATTTTTTTTTATTCATGTGGCCCTAATACTCTGTCACATTTATACCTTTCCCAGTGGTCAGATGTAAGTGCTACACCTTAACATTGGGAATGGTAAGCTGTAGCACACCTTACCATTCTGAGCATCGTAGATGAGCAGGTACATGTTAACATGTTAACATTTATTTATGTATTTTTACATACTGTGCCAAATCACAAGAGTCCCCTCAAGGAGCTTTTTATTGTAAGGTAAAGGACCTACAATAATACAATATAATAATTTAAAGCGGTGGTTGATGGAAGTAAGAACTGGATCTGATGTGCTTGATTAAATGTAGGGGAATCAGTAAGCTTCTGAGGATTCATCCTCTGGGCACCATTAACATTTGCACCTAAGATGTGCACTGAAATTGTTAGAGCTCTGAGCGGGGAAAAAAAAAAGTAAATTGGGTAAGTAACTCTTCAGTAGCACAGCCTGTGAAGGTAGCAGCACAGAGCAGCTTCTCTTACACATCATTCTGATCCCACAGTTGAAGCTGAAAACAATGCTGCTTGAGTGAAGAAGATGCTTAAAAAGCTCTGTATCTTATAGAAAAAAGATGTTTAGCAATCTTAACCACCACAAAGAGAAGCAAAACACATTCTGCAGCTTTTCAAACCAAATATTTAAACAAAGAAACGACAATCCCACCAATACTGCTGTGGGCAAAAACTGTAAATATTTAATTTGAGTGCAATTTTACACACTGTCTAGACATTTAAACCAGTATCAGAACAATACAAACAAGGCAGCCAGTGTGGCCTTCGGTCCCTGCTCACAACACACATGCTGTTTTCCTTGTTCTTAATTGTGTTGGGCTGATGCCTAGGGGTCCACAGAAGTCCCTGAGCTCCTTGGCATTACTGAAAGGCAATATCAGCCTGCCACAAGTGGCCCCCAAAAAGACCAGGCTTTATCTGCAAAGGGCCAGCAGCCAGCAGACAATCAGTATGCAAAAACATGCACACAGGTGCACAATGGAGCGCACACGCACACAACAAAGATCATTTGTAGCACCTATGAACCTACAAATCTTTTTCTTTTCCTTCTTTTTTTTAGTCAGTGGTTCCTGAGGCAGCGCTGTTGTCTTGTACATATGTCTGCGTAGTTTTGTTTTAGACAGTGAAGAAAAGAGGTGAACAGTGCAACTCTCTGAAGAGTCAAATGCAGTAGAATGCAGTAGAAAGTCAAACTATATTGGGATAACAAGGTAGGCGTTTTGTATGCCATTCAAATTCTCAATATGTACGATAGAAAAGGAGGCAAGGGGGGATATATAATAGGAGGAAAAAAGATGTAATAATAGGGGAAGAGGGGCCTTTAAAATAACAAATCATAAGCACCGAGGTTGTAATAACACAATGGGAATGTAATTTAGCACAATGTTGGTGGTCTTAGGTAGCCCACCCCAGTGTCATCTACAGTAGAATAATCTATGGATTTATGGCGCATGAAAGGGGAGTATGACAGTTTGGAAACGTTCCAAAGAAACACTGAAAGAAAATATCAAATAGCAGAACCAAATGAGCTTATAATGCTGACACACATGCTAACACACATTTATGGGCCCTCACTTGGAGTCTTGGGTTACAGTTTTCACCTCTGGTTTACATTCAGTCTCAAAACTCTTGTTCTTCAGTCTTAAGATGCACTTCTTAGACAATGTGCATAATTGTCTCTTTGTGGTTTGTCCAAACAAGCAAGTACTAGAAAGGCACCAAGTGTAGGATGCTGGAGACTTAGCGGCTTCCTCCTACCTTGTTGCTGGCAGCTGTATGACACGATCATACAGCTGCCAGCAGCAGCAAGAGTAACGCTGACGCCAAGACTACCAGAGTCTCTTGTGGTGCTAAATCTCTACCCGCAGTACAATGGGATTACCTGTGCTTGAACGGCAATGCCATTTTGGAAAAGCAGGACTCAGAGACGGCTAATAAAGGCAGGCAGATTTTTTTTGTGAGGCTTAAGAGTGTGCAATAAGTGGAACAGCTACATCTTGTTAAGGCAGTCCCTTTGTTTCAGTGTGGAAAAAGTCATTTAGCTTTCTTTTTTTGTGAGCCTTGGGCTAGATCGTGGATCAAAGTCCACACATTTAATGGAGAGGCAGAGATTTCCAGAAGCTTTTAAGTTCGGTACGTGTGCATCAAATGACAGCGCATGTTTGAACAGACAGCTTCCCTAGGCAGATTTTAAGGAAAGGGATTGAAACGAGCGATTTAAAGGCTAAAAGAGCATCTGAGAGACAGCCATGACAAGTCACGCAAAGAGCCAAATGACCACCACAGTATCAAGGAGCACTGCTGGAGCACAACAAAACTAACTGAACCTGGTAAAATGCCTGAAGATGTTTTGAGTTTTAGGTAGCAGCCACAAGAGAAAAGGTGATATTTTTAAATTGACGAGCCAGCAAGTGCCACATGAAAGTTGTTACTTCTCCACCTTTGGCCAGACAGCTACGTACACCTCAGTTTTTTTTTTAAATAGTGGCTTCAGTATGAAATGACGTCTGCCTGGATAAGAATTGAGGGCTTCACAGACCCGGGCAAGATAGCTAAAACTTAACTAAGAGCACCAAGGCATTAGTGTGACAAGACGATAGTATGCAAGTGTTTGCTCTGCATCGCTGTACCACCTTGGGTATTTTAACCACATCTTATTATACTAAAATGTCAGAATAACATCTAACAAGTCCACTTCTCTAAGGCCATGATCTCACTAATGTAGATTCAGCTTTCTATCAAAAGGGACTACAAGAGAGACCATATGCCTGTTTCATAAAACTGTGTAGTACTAAAGGTTACATGGACACAAAAGGTAAAATCCTGCTCGGTGTAATAGTGATTTTAAAAGCAGCCCACACGGTCACTTACTATTAATTTTCTCCAATCTTGAATCATAATTATCACAAAAGGGGAGCTCGTAAATGTCAAATCTGCCCCCATTACTTGAACAATTGATCAGTGTGAATGTCAAACGGGGAATATTCGTATTATTTAGCTTGTCATTTATAAAACTTGAAAGAAAGGGAAATATGATTAAACTACCAATCAAAGGTGAGGCCTCGTGCTAAGGCTTTTTACGAAGGTTGATGTGCTTTTGTTTAATGTTCTCACAAGAATACTGGCTTCAATAAGGCCGCGGAAATACGTCACAGAGTGAAAAGTCTCATGAACAGATTAGGTTTTATATTTATACTACAGTAAAGACACGATTTTCAGGGAAATATACAAGTGTGTGTTCTTGACGAACGTCAGACGAGAAGATCCACCTCTTATGTCTGTTCATTAAAAAGCTACAGCCTGGAGGTAAGCTGATCCGAGCTGCTATCTGCCAAGACATACTCTAGCATATAGCCCCCCATTAAACCACAACTCATTTTTACAGTTCAGTCTTTCATTTTTTATTTTTTTTTACAGTTTCCTGTTTCCAGTCTTTATGCTGAGGTAAGCTAACCATGTCATGCTAGTGGCTTCATATTAAAGATGTGAGCATTGCAACCATAATCTCAGCTCACTCTTGGTAGGAAAGGCACTTCCCAAAATGTCAAGCAATCAGGCTACGCATCTGTGGTAGACACATATTACAAAGATTCACACATACTCATTTGTTAAGTAAGACAGAAAGAAGCAATGAATGCCAGACATTCCTTCTCAGGCTGTATAAACTACAATTAAGTGGAGCAGTTGAACACTGTCATTCACACAAGAATGCAGGAGAAGGAATGCAAGTGTGTTTCTGTGCCTGTGTGCGGCCAGGACAAGGTGTCTACAACCGCACTTTGTCTCATATTTTGCTGAAACATTTGATTTTAAATTGCATTTGTACATATGGTTATAATTACTGGGAAGCTATGATCAACTTTGGTTACAATACTGTAAATTAGGGTTTCTTTCTTCTCTTCCTACAACACAATGCGCAGTGAGGCAGTCTGCAGGGAGGACAGTCAAGGTCATGGACAAGATAACACCTCCCAACTGCAGCGCCCAGATGTTCGGGGCAAGATATGAGCATAGTGGAAATAAGCTTACCACAGGCTTAAAATTTGATTTAATGAAAATGTGGACTAAAGGCGTTTCCATTTTTCATTTATTTTTTAAATTATTCTGAGATTAATGTTTAATGATTACATTTACAATTCCTCGCCTGTCCAATTAATCATTTGCATTCAATGAGATTATGAAGTTGGTTCTCTAATGTATCCTATAAACATAGATTGTTATAATATAACTGTTTTTTTTGTTTTTTTTGGGGGGGGGGTTCACTGGAGACATACTGATCGATAGGCGGGACCAGAATTGGCCGGGACTGGTGTCCGGGTGATCAGTCTTGCATATGTTTACAACAATTACAAACTAGTCTGTTACATGCATGCTCACAGTGGTGAAGGCAAATAGGCCTTCACACACTCATGTGTCCTTAGCATGCTTCTTCTTCACTCAGCGTGAGTGAAAAATACACAAAGTTTGCCAAAGTCAACTGTAGCGGAACCACCATGAAAAAAATTTCTAAGAACAACGTTGATGAAAAACTTAAAACACTTTCACCAAGCTTCACATGTGTGGTTTAAATAAGCTGACAAAGGTAAAGTGGTTAAGGCTAAAGCTATCCAGAGCTCAAGCCAGCAGCCTCAGTGTGAATGATTGTAGAAGCAGTGAAAAGACCAAAGCAGGTACAAGAAAATTCCAGAGACAAGTAAAAAAAAAAAAAACGGGTGATGTAAGCAACTGACATTTCTTTTGTTAAACATATAAATCAGTTGCACCTCGTTTTGTTTGGTAAGATAAAATATGTCAGATAAAGGTGAGGGTACGGCAACTCATTTTGAGTTATTTATTTACACTGACATCATGTCGCTATCGCCAGCCGCCAGTTCTGCAGGTCGTGCGCCTCTCGATTTTTGTAAACCGGCCGTGTTGTGCCGCTGCCGCCACAGCTGGGTTGAAGACACAAGTGTACAATCATCTTGCTTTTTACTGCCGTTTTAATGATACGTCAGTACAGAAGCTCACCGATTCACAGCTTACACAGAGGGAGATGTTGCAACAGTTTGAAAAGAAAACTCTGCAATCCCTTTGCTTCTGGTTTTGACTTTTCCTCCTATATCAGCACTAATGTTGGGTTTTGTCTGAGTTGCAACACCTATCATTCAGGAAAATACTGCAGCAACTACCTGCACCATAACGTTGGGCATAAACGGATGTATGATGATGTTAAAGGCGGTGCACAAAGCCAGCAATGCGGCAGGTATGCTGGTGCCTATAAGGGAAAAAAATCTATCCAAACCTACCTGGCTCTGTGTGAAAAAATAATTGAAGACACAATTAAACCTAATCACTAGTTGTGCCACCCTTGGCAGCAAGAACTGTAATCAAGCTTTTGCAATAACTGGCATTGAGTCGTTGAAATCATTGCAGAGAATTTTGACCCAGTCTTCTTTGTTGAATTCAGCCACATAGGTGAGTTTGAACATAAATGGCATGTTTAAGGTCACGAGTGACTTTTAACCCTTTCCAGATTGATCCGTGTCAATTACTTTTTTTCTCAGCTGTTTCTTTAGATCGTGGCACGATGTGTTGCCTTTTGAGATCTTTAAGCCTACTTCACTTTGTCAGACAGGTTGTATTTAAGTGACTCAGCAGGTCTGGCAGTAATCAGGCCTGGGTGTGGCTAGTAACACTGTGCCTTTAAAAAATGTGGTTTATCACAGTTGACTTTAGTGTTTTTGCGAGAAAAAAAAACAACAACAAAGAAATCAGAAAGGGGGCAAATATTTTCTCACTGCACTGTATACAAAAGGTGGGTTTTTTCTCTTCTTTTTATTCTTTGAGCCAAAAATGGCCTGGGTAGAACAAGAAGGTGGAGTACTAAGTAATGAGCAGACTCTAGCTAGCTTGATTAGCTAGCTTCATGTGTGAGAACATCTTTGACGCACATCCCCTCAGCTATTATGAACAGCTATTATAAAGGGGAATATTAGATCAAAGACAAGCAGTACCAGCTGTAAACGTGTCTGTTTCTGTTGAAAATTTGATCTTAAAATAAAATCTGTTAGGAGTTGCTCGCAGTCTGACATGGACATTTGAGAAGCTGCAGTTTTTGACACTTGTATGTTTATAGGCTCAATTTTTGAGCCCTGGAGGTTGAACCATACCCTTCTTCTAAATTTTAAAGCTTCTGTGCTGTGTCTGGACTGCGTCTTGCAGATTCTACCAAACTTATAGCATCTATTGAAAGACTGACAGACATCCTCTCCAAACAGCTGCAAATGTGCTATAAGCCTCTGTTGTGCTAGTTTCTACTATAGTAGAGTGGGCAGTACCACATTTTGTCACACTTATACACATACAGACTCACATAGTGAAAACAATACCCAGACAGGCTCTTATGGCTGGTAAATAAAAGAGAGGAGGAAAAAAAAACTCTTTGGGTTGCCATCTGTTAAATGCTCACTGGGAAGGTAACACACAATAAAGTCCCCTGGGCATACTCGAACCAGAACATTGCTGGTACATGATAATCATCTGAGCCAAGTAGGTCACCAGGACACATTAACTGCAGGATAAATCCATCAACCTGTCTATAACTCACATAAGGGGGCAAACATATTGCACATGTCTTATATCCCTGCAGAGAGAAAAAAAAACTTTTTTCTTTGTATTAGTCCATTCATTTATTGCTGTTCAGGTTATGCTAATTCTGTTTAAAAGTAGAATCTACTGTCAATAGATATTATCAATAGATTCTACATGTTTGGCTTTTTATGTGCTGACTATGTTGTTTATTCCTGCAGCATAAGCTAAGGTGAGATGATTTCAGCAGTTTATCTCCGGTACACAACTGCCTGGAAAGGCCAGTAGCCCATCTGAGAGGCTTATTCTCACTCCATTAAATGTTCAGTGGAAAGTAAAGTGGCTGTACAGGCCATTGATTATCACTCAAGCAGAGCCCGAGAGCAAAACTTCTCATGGATGGAGAGACAGTGAATTGGCAAAAAGGTCATTTGTTATGATTAAAGAAAAAAACACACACACACACACTTAGATTTGTGTATCTGTAATAGATTATTACACATTTAGATTTTTTTAATGAAATACGTTATTTAAAGTTTTAATGTGTGTCTTATATTTTTCACCAGCTGAATTTACTGTGTAGTCTACAGTCTATAATCAGTTAAATTGAGTACATCAGACCACCTGTAGTCTGTGTTGTTTCCTTCCCCGTGGCCTTTGATGCTTGAAACTTTAAAAAAAAATCCATCCATTCGTGTCCACTTATCCTTTTTCAGGGTCACGGGGGGGGCGCGACCCTGGACAGGTCGCCCGTCTGTCGCAGGGCTAACACATAGACACAGACAAGCATTCGCACTCACATTCACACCTACGGGCAATTTAGAGTTTCCAGTTAACCTATCCCCACTAACTGCATGTGTTTAGACTGTGGGAGGAAGCCGGAGTACCCGGAAAGAACACACACGAACACGGGGAGAACATGCAAACTCCTTAAATGTTTTATTTAAATAATTTTCTCCTACACTAAAAAAATCAATACTCTGATGTAACATTAGGCTCATGCTGTGCAAATTGCATGTCACATGTGCGTGTCTGCATGACCTACATTTATTTTTGGTCCTAATTGTGCCCCTGGTAGTGACAGCCCAGATGTGAACTAACTGTCACACTGTGAGGGGAGCGAGACTTTGCCCAAAGCATTAAACTCAACTACAAAACTGAAGCACTCTAACAGAAGGCTTTCTCATTGGCAAAATCCCATTTCATGCACAAACACATACTGTACACATGCTGTTTATGCCATGTCATAATATTTATAGACACACATACAATTAATCCCCCAAAAAGTCTCAAATACTGTCTCTATAATGAAGACTGCGAACAAGATGCCACAGAAATGGATTGTACAGATAGTTAATGCAAACATAAGATCGTATTAAGACTGTTATCATAGTTTTATAGCTCAATCAATTTCACCTGCTGTGCAATAAGCCCCAAATGTAGACACATACCTGATACTGTATACACCTCACTGTCATAATAATAATGGTAGTTTTGGGGCATTTCTGTACATTTTAAATGGTAAAATTTGGTATGAAGTTAAAAAATCCATAAAAAAAATATCCACAAAAAATAATACAGAAAATTCCTTCATGCTATATTGTTCTGTATTTTATAGATTTCTCTTTTTCAGTGCTTTTCTATTTACATTGCAGATAGATTACATTCACACATATTGTACATTTTAGACAATATTTATATTTGCTTTCCTGCCAAAATCATTTTAAGATCAATTCTGTTCTCACCTGTGTCTGCTACCGGCAGATTATTAGTATAACTTAAACACTGAAAGGGGAATCTTTGACTAAAGACAGGAAAATCCATCCACAAGCATCTCTCAAGTTTAACAATTAACACACTTGTTAATAATCTCCTTCATCTTAATCACTGGAAAGAAACCGAGCGAGCACATTTCTGAAAATGGGCTCATTTCCTGTACATTAAGGCATTAAAAATGGGCTGCGCTCTCAGTTTGCAAAGCACATTGCACTTTCTTATGATACTAACAGCCTGTTATCATAGCTGGCTGACACCTGTTGGACTTATTCGTGCTAAAGACTGAGTAAATAAATATCTTGTGATTGTTTAACTCACCAGATCTTCAGGGAATCTGGTCTTTCAGACGTCCTTTGTTTCCTCGTAACTGAGGAAACTCTCTGAAAGCTGGTTTTAACAAGCAATGAAGAAATGAAGCGTGGCATGTTACTTTTTACTCGCAAATCAGCATGTTCACCTGGAAACGCTTATACAGCAGCGTATATCACATTCAAATGTCATTTTGCCTTTTCTCAAAACAGTTTCAAATCTTAGGCCTGAACATTTTTAAAAACAGCAACTGGTGTTTGACACATTGGCAGCGTTCACGCCGAGGAACCACGTGTAAGTCTTATCAAAACACAGCTGCCGCCTCTGCTGCTGCTGCTGGTGGTGCTATATTACCACCATAAAAACACATTCCTCATTTGAAATATTAGGCCTTATTGGACTTGTGATGTAAAACGCAGTTTTAATCCAGTTGAATCTTTTTTTTTTTACTTTCTTTAAAAAATGCAGTGTTTCCCACCGTTTGTAAAACTTCTTAAAAGAAATTATATAATAACAAATGGTAGTGATGCTATTTATTTACAGACGTTTGACTTGCCAGTGTCACACATAAAGCATGAAGCAGTAATGCAGTGAGTGGCAAGAAAGCACAGCAGTGAGGGAACGAGAGCTGGCTTCTGGACGTCTGTAATATCCCGACCTTTATTTCTTTATTTTTACAATCCTGTCAGTCACTTCCACTCCACAGATATCATTCTGTGTTTCTGCCAAATTGCTTTTTACTCTATTTTTGCTATTTGAAAGACAGAAGTGTTGATAAGTTCAGGTTTTTGGGGTTTTTTATACTTCAGTGAAAGATAAAGGCTTACCATAGGAGAGGCCAATAGATTTTTAGAGGGCGATTACTCATGTGGCAGCAATTTGACAATTTATCTGTGTGAACAGCTTTTTATTTGGCTCCATTCGCGGTGGTGCTGTTGATCGCACGTGTTGGCACAGCTTCTTAGTTTGATTGTTGACGCATAAGCCCAGCTTTTGGGTTTGCTTTTGGATTCGTTGAAGGGTAATGATCCAACAACCTCTTTGTGCTTTCGCGGTTATCAATAAAAGGTGTTTCTGAGGTAAAATGCTTCTCTGTGTGTTGTAAAAACTCGTGTTAAGAGTTAACACTTTGTTTTCGGTTTCAGAAATAATGATGTAAGGAGCTGCTTGCAAAAGATTGTATTGACAGAGTGTAAACGCAGCTGATTTGTGGAAAATGAAACCAAATCTGGCTACAGTTCTCATTTGATCCAGTTCATAACAAAGCAGCTGTTTGAAGTCAGCAAAACACTGCAGGTAATTTTTTTTTGTGTGTGGATTGGAATTAAATATGGTGTAAATCTGCTCTTTTAGCTCTCATCGCATTGGAAAATCAAAGTCAATGTGAACACAACCTCTGTGAGATGAATGAGCAACTGAACTTTCTTTTTATCTCTGTTTTCATACAGACTCTGAACACGGGTTAATTAACGTATTTCACAACACTGCGACCAAAGCCTGCCGATGCATCCCTGTCAACATTTGTTCCTTTCGTTGCCTCTCATTAACCTGAGCCATTTTCTAATGGGATGAGACACTGGCCGGTGGCTATCATATCACTCAGCAAGCCTCAGTTTCATAGACTATCAAAAAATAGCCTTCAGGCACAGTGTAGCCCAGCACTGCTAGAGAGAAAATTGAATCTAGTAAGCAGGCAAAGCCCGGCTTTATTACTATATTAGTTTCAGTCTTATTTACACAAACTCTAGAGCTGAATTCAAAGGTGGAAAATTCTTGATGAGAGCGAGCAAAAATATAAAAAGATTTATGTTTCTTGTGAAGTGGCCAAAAAAATGAATAAAAGGGGATGAAGAAACTATAACTCAAATGGTTATTATTCAGCTACAGCAGTGAATCATGAACAGAATACAATGTGTATCATACATTTGTAACCTGTATGTTCAATGCTTTTACAGCAAGCTAAATTAGCTGTCAGATGCTCGTATCCCTCTATTAAAAAAAACAAACATGAATGACTTTAACATTATATATGAAGATATATTTATCTTTCACAATTTTACCAAATATGGGGAAATAAGTTTTAAAGTTAAGAATAAACTGAACAAATGAAAAGAAACAGGTCTTCATCAACATCCCACGTTGAATCTTTATACAAAGAGTCCACAACTCCACGCATACGGTGACTAACACACAGGGCACATATTTTCCACTGTCTTCACACGTTAATGAGAGTTAAATCAAAATTTCACCTACATCAACCTCTGTCTAATGAATACCAGCTACAGTGTTTGGTTTCGAGGTTCTGTTCGAGACTGTTGCGTTTCATCTCAGTGTCTGAATTTGAATGACATAAAATTCTCTTATATTATTAGCACCCAGTGGCTCGGGTCCATATACTCGAGAAGCTGACACCACACCATCTGTCACCATCCTGGTGTCTGAAAATATCCAGTGTGATGAAAAGCCCCTCTTAACTATTCTTCTAAAACATGTTTGGAATATATTCCAATATGATCTGATTAAAAAGAAACTCCTTCAGTCTTTTTGTTATTATAATTCAACATGCAAAACAACGTACTGTTTATAGAGTGATTAATTCATAATATATTGTGAAATTTTCTTTTTTTTGAGGCGCAATTCCTGAGTATAATGACTATGCCAACTACAGACAAGGTAAACTGGAAAACATTTGTGTTATATACATTTTCAGTTACAGTTGCGCTTACATTTAGAGTAAAGTAGATCACACTAAAAAGTCACTTCCATATGAAAGTGCAACATCCTCTGTTTCCCAGCTAGATTTATCCATTGCTCATCGAAACACTCTGCTTCTTTCAAACTTCCACAAAAATGAAGTGTACTACCTCAGGCTGCAAAAGAAAAAAAAAAAAGCCACTTAGGCTAGCGTATATCCTGTAAGTAACATGCTAAATGTGAATTATGTCTTAACAAATAGATGCAAGTTAATATTTCCTTAGTATGTTTTATAGTCAAGCATCCCAACCCCATTCCCAACAGACTACCCATGCACTACCCAGGAACAACAAAACCCTTTCCCACCCCAATGCTGACAAAATCCTAGAGGAAACACTGATCCAAGAGCATAGTGTTTCAAGTGCTAACTAATAATAGGTGCCCTAATTAAAAGAAATGTATGCACGTTTCGGGCTCTTCGGTGGGAGATGCTCTGGTGGGAAACAGTTCTTTATGCTGAAGTCTTCACATAGAGAGCTTTGAACCTTGTCAGTAATGACGGGGAGAGACAGGAGACAAATAAAGGTGAAAGATGAGAAGGATTGAGGAAATGGGTACTGTGCATTACTGATGGGGTCTCTCGCAATCCTGAGCCATTTTCTTCGGTTGCCTGTCTTACTGTATGGGTTTAACAGTCAGAGCTAGCCTAATAGATATGCAAGAGAATATATGTGGTTTTCCACCTATATCTGAGCTTTACGATGGAAAGCCTTCTAAAGAGCTATCAAACAGAATATTGACTCTATTGATTACTGGTGTGGCTGGATGGAAAGGAGATGACTCACAGAGGTCACTTCTAGAAGTATCTCTGAGCACCAATGGGAAAAATATCAGCACAGCATGCCTTAACCCATCTTGACTGTCAGGGCACGAAACAACAAATTATGCAGATTAACCACACACTTTGGGTGCGGAATATCACAATATTTATAAAACCTCAGGACAATGGAGAGCTGATTTATTTAGAGAAGTAATTATCCTAAGTGCTTCAACACACAGACATAGCTGGACAATAACCTCAGAACAGGAAACTATGGCCAGAGGAGTACAAACAGCCCAGAGAAAACCACAAACCCACAGCCATTTCTGAAGCTTAGACGTTTTTCTCTCCAGATGAGCAAAGCTATTGCTTTACTACTTAAGGTTTTTTTGACAGTGTTTGAGGAATGAAGAACAACACCACACGGTGACGGGCATAAAAAACAAATTAAAAAAATAAAAATAAAGGTTACCCATATTTGCATTGTAGGTCTTTCCATTTAGTGTACAATACAGTTTTTTGTGCATGTAAAGGATCTGCAAATTTGGAGCGATCACACCAAACTATTCTTTCTTTTTTTTATTGCTGCTGAACAAAGCTCTTGCAGAGCATACAAAGCCTGCAAAGCTCACCAAATGTTGGGGAGGGGTGTTCATTCACTCCCGGCATCTGACGAAGTACTAGCACACGTCGCCTTTGATTTTCTCTCAATAGTTAGGCCAGTGATATGGCAAAAAGAGGGACAATCGGCAGCTAATCAAACTTAACTGATCTGGCTTTTTTTCTGATGGAACACAAAAACTGGAAGGAAACGTTTTCCACAAGTCTTGATCTGGATTCACTCCAAATGAACAAAACTACATTGATTTCTATATATTATATCACCCTGATCGAATACACAGTGAGGTAACAATCACACTGAGACTAAGAGTTGAATTTTATGGTGAGCTTTATGCTTTTAAAAACGTTTTAATTATAAAAACGCGCATCCATGAGTTGCTGTCCCACTTTATTAAGATGTGGCACTGTGTAAATATTAGCCTGTTGAAGTAAATGGTTTAAACTCTTACACGTATTTACTACTTACTACATTGTTTTTTTGTTTGTGTTCTATTTTTAAAATATGACTTGGAAAGACTGACACAGTAGTAGAGATTTGTGAAGATCCTCCAGGCAGGTGACCTGCTATCTTTGTAGCGGAGGCAGACAATAATCGATCGCCCTCAAAATGAGATGTGCAAGCACTTTTGCCTCTTTGTGTACATGTTTTTGTGTCTGTGTGAAGGTGTGATGACCTGTTGCCCACAGGCCCACAGGCGCTCGTCAAAGCTCCCAGTAGCTTGATCCTCCCCGGGCAAGCAACCACATTCAGCCCCACAGCACCACAAGAAACAAGTGAGTAAACAAGGGAAGCAATTATGAATCACAGCTTTCAGCAGACAATCTGAAAACACACATTAAAAACAAGCTCACACTAACGGCATTGCGTATGCATTTATGCACATTCAGGCTGAACCAAACAATTGCAGCAACATCTGCGGGGGTTTGTTGGAGTAAACATGCAGTCTTAGTTATTCTGTTTCAACAGTTCTTGAT
Source organism: Benitochromis conjunctus (assembly GCA_015052645.1). Classification (NCBI taxonomy): domain Eukaryota; kingdom Metazoa; phylum Chordata; class Actinopteri; order Cichliformes; family Cichlidae; genus Benitochromis; species Benitochromis conjunctus. Next base: position 9,559 of record VOQK01042373.1, on the reverse strand, counting down.
GGGCCAGCTTCTCATGAGTAAATGCTCGTGTCAAACAACCTTCATGTGAAACGACCTCATTTTTTACACTCTCTGACTTGGATGCTTTGAATGACAATGAAAAATTCCACTAAGATTTAGGACGTCTATCACATTCAAATTGTTAAAAATATGAAGCATCCGTATAATCTGATGTTCAGATGTGTAAGTCTGACGTATCTTAAAGAGCAGTGGGAAAAACATAAAGCCACTGGAACTCATGGGCACACATACATTTGCAACCAGCTGAGGGTTGTTTAAGAAGCATGTACTCAGTGTGAAGAAGATCCCAAACACTGTTGTATTCTTATTATGTGTAAAATAAATATTCACGAAGGTTCTTCCCAACCAAACTGAAGCTTATGAGCTGCATTATTTCTAAGGAACATCACAATTTCAAACAAAGGAATTCTTGGCGTACAAAGACGTCCTGTCAGCCCTATCATCCATAGCAAAGAAATCCTCATTAGTAGTGGGAGTCACCTCATCACTGTCACCATCCCAACGACTGTAGGGAGTCTTGTTAGCTTAGGGGCCAACACAACGGGCCAGCTTCCCCCAGTCAAACCACTACTGCTTGAGGTCTAGCATCGAGTAACAGGTGCTGGACGCTTTGTTTTGAGCCACAAAAGTCAACCTATAGCATCCAGCGCCCGAAACAAAATGATAAGTATGCGTGACCTGTGACCTGCGTACAGCAAGCTCCAGGAGGCAGGCCAAATGTTTCAGCGAAACTACCCTCTGCGGGGTTGCTGTTCACAGCGATGATAAAATTGGGCTGTGTCCTGCTGGTCTCTGAGTCCCTCTTGTACTTAACAATCATACTGACTGAGAATGTGTTTTTGCTATCAGTGAGCTAATCCACTGATAGCGCACGGATGAGAAGCTTTATAAAGGTAAGATGTCACCTCAGAGGATTTGGATATTTATTGCTAAAGGCTAAAGTAATGATCCTGGTGACAGTTAAGCTGGCAGTGTTTTTAATAATGATCCTCGACTTAGTTTGAAAGCGCAGCTGTAAAACAGCCGTCTTAATGAAGAACAACAGAATGGGCCAATCTTACATTTTCCTGTAGAACCTTTTTATGCAGTCTTTGCAGACCTTTAAACAAAGCAGGTAGAGTGGTGAGACAACAACACTCTGGAGACGCATAATTAAGATGTGCACATGGGGAGAAAGGGAAAAGGCCATCTCGACAAGAGCACGTGCTTTTTATGTGTGTCATTTAGATTATTGCATATCATCCTTATTACCTGTTTTTTAACTTAACCTCCTAGGACCTGGCCTCCACATATATGGATAACACATTTTGGGTTGTGTAGACCACAATACTAAATTTTGCTCTACAGGTGTGTGATATCCACTTACGAGGACATTATACTGCCACTGTTCTATCTATTCAAATTTAAAACGTATGTCCTCATATGTGGATCTCATTTTTCTCAGACACTACATCAGGTAAAAAGATAATTCTTTGTTTTTACATTCATCAGGTCCCAATCAGCCCAAATAACAAAGAGAAATTAAAAATGCATGCCATGAAAGAGTTCGGGTCTTAGGAGGTTAAAGAGGATCTTAAAGTAGCATTGTGCTGTTTTTTGTTTTTATTATCTTTAGTCACAGTAGGTATGAGTAGATATGCCATGTCATCAAACCCTCCTCCAGCACAGGTCACTGTGATTGGCTGTGTAGGATGTGTGTAAGAATAAGAGAAACATTTTGAACTGCCTAAAGTTTCATATCTAAATGTGGAGTTGAAGTGCTGAGTAATCCTTTTCACTATACAGCCATTCAGAAATAAACCCCCTGTGGATGAGAAACAGGACAGAGCAGCAGCACCAGTTTCTCCACTGACAACCGTAAAAAAGATAAGAATGCAACGCAGCAGAAAGATGCACAGCATCACAAGTAGCAAGACGTGACGCATTGCTTTCCTCTACCAGATTTTGTCATTCTGTTCCACCACAGTCAGAGTTCACGATTTTTACTTGTGCCTGCTCTGTACACGAGGCATCCGATTCTTTTCTCTTTCATTTTATTTTTTCTTGTTGTAGAACAAGGGTCCATTTCTTTTCCTTACGTCGTTTTGTGATTTGATTTATGTAAAATAAATAAGTGACCCGACTTCCTGTAAAATGTATTTAAATGCAAAGCTTTAAGCAGATTATGGGCGGGTTATTTGTAGACAGAAAAGAAATGTCAGGAATAACAAACAGAAGTAGAAGGTGGGGAAAAAAGACACTCTTCAGGGGTCAAAATATCACACAAGTAGACAATAACAGATGACCGGATGATTAAGTGAAAGTCACTTGACATGGATGAATTGGTTTTATGCCATATTTGTAACTGGACAATCCACAGATTTGGAGGTATTAGAGTTTAACAGTATTTGATCCTGCTGTGGTTTACTCTGTCACATTGACTTGAGTTTACGTCGTACATTGCTCGACTGTGTGAAGGGGAAACCTCAGATCATGCGCACAAACCCCATGCTGCTCAATCAGGTGTAACACAGTCAAAATAGAGCGTGAAACATTTAATAACATGTCTGACTGCATGCATGCTCGCCCCCATCTTTCTTTGAGCGAGACGGTTAACTGCTTGACCAGCTGTCGCCCACCTGCAGTGTTTGCTCAGTCGGATCGCTGTAAAATTGAACAAATTCAGTCTGAAGCTCAGTAGTTGCTCTCAAAGCAAATCCCCAGTTGGCCTTGCGGAGACCCCGTGCCCTTTAATTTATCTGTTGTGGCACTAGTTTAGATGGAGTTTGATGCAATAATATCTCTTTCTTCTAACAGACCATGACAGATGTGGTAGGAAACCCAGAAGAGGAGCGGAGAGCAGAGTTTTACTACCAGCCGTGGGCTCAGGAGGCCGTCTGCCGTTACTTCTACTCCAAGGTAACTCAGCTTTTCTTTTCTTCTTTGTTTTATTTTAGCAAAGAGATCGTACCAAATGAATTTAGCTTCTATAGAGACGTTCATGGTTTTCAGATGATTTTTATTACTTAAATATGTCGTACTCGTAATCTGGGATGTCATTTTGTTTCCATTTAGATAAACAGCAGAATGTTTTCATATCAAATTATAGTGTTTGTTTTTAGATAACATATCTAGGCTGATCCACCTGGGCTAGCACAGAAGTCAACAATCACGTCTTAATTACTTTCTTAGTTTACGTAATTTTATTTTTCCAAGATATACGAACTAAAGGAAAACGTACACTATTTCTAGAGCCTTTTTCTAAAATTGTTGTTACAGACCAATAGAAGTGGGACTCACCAGACACCCAACGATATATTATCACAGTGCTTCACTCACAATACAATATTATTGTGATTTTAACGTTCCATTGTGATATGCTGAGTATTTCAATGACACATTGCTATTTATCACCTGACCTCAAAATTAAACTATCTGTATTTGTTTAATCTAATGAGATAACTATATTACACAGCTTTATTTCTTTTACTGCAAATTGAGATTGTCAAACACACCAGCGTCACTAAAAACTACCTTAAATGTTGCCATAAGACTCATGTGTGATTGAATATGGTCAAGTTGGCAGTTACATGCAGTCTCTTACTGTGAAAATTTCATATCTGTTGCTATCTCCTTAGACATAAATTCACATTTAACTGCATTTATTTATTGCAGTTGCTCTCAGCAACCTTCCTGCTCTCTGGGGATATAACCAGAGTACAACCAGCTGGCAGCCAGCTGAGTTGAGTCCCCTCGAGTTGTGTTCATTGACAAAGATTCGTTCAGACTGACGGCATCATGGTGGCAATCTGTCTGCATCTATAAAGTAGCAGTGTGTCTGGTGTTTGATGGTTTTTCAGTTCAGCCAGGTTTATTCTCCTATCTTTATCTCAGGGTGGTAGTCTGTAAGATGAGTGCTCTTGTTCATAATATTCCCAGAGTATTTGAACGCATTTAAAAACATTTAATATTGTATCACTTCCCACCTCAGCCCATAGTGACCGACAGTATAGAGTCTAAAGATAAAAAAGCAGCAAATCGTATTTAAAGAACTGGAGCCGGAGAATAGCGACAGTCTTTCTGTTTTCTAAAAGAACAATACATTTATTGTCCAAAAGGTTGCTCGTTAATTTTCTACTTATTGACTCATGGAGTTGAATTGGACTCCAGTCACTATTAGCAAACATTGATCTACGATGAAGAACGTTTTACTCGTGACTTGCTAATATTTACCAGCACTATTGGATGCACTTTGAGCCCATGCATACTCGAGTTATTTTTTATCTCAGGTTGCTTTTTAATGCTGACTTCTGCTGATTGAATCATCTCTATGTGAAAACATCTTTTAGGTCCAGCAGAGGCGGCAGGAGCTGGAGCAGGCGCTCGGCATCAGGAACACCTAAGGAAAGTCGGTCACATGCAGCAGGAAATGAGGAGACGTGTTTTGCTGGTGGAGACAACTAATGTGTGTGCGTGGGACATTTAAACTGACAAACGTAGAGAGACATAGATAAAAGATGGCCTCGGCATTTTTTTAGGATGTCAATTTTCCTTTATCTTAACCCCGCCCCCACGCCCCAGTTTGGTTTCTGCTTTATCTTTTTATGAAAGGTTTTCCTCCTCCTCACACCAAGAGCTTTTGAGCAAAATTGTCTTTAATTTAAGTTAGCCTTAGCTGGAAGCATTCCTCTCATTTTGACACGCTGTGTCCTCACAAAAACATAGATTGTACACAGATGAAAAGCAGAGGGCAGAGTGTACCTCGCAACTTTAAATGTATTGTCCCTGGAACAAAAAAAATAATCTTAAATCAGCCGGAATGTGTCGAGTCTGGCGTGGCTCTTTGTTCCCCTTTTTGGAAAGTAAATTTACACTTTCAACTCCAAGCCTGGCCACCGGACGCTTGCCCGTTTAGTTAAATATTGATTGTGATTGTGTTTGTAATCAATTGGGCTTTTTTGCTACACATTGGCTGTTCATGTGTCGCCTTGTATTAAGTTGCCATGGGTTATTTTTCACAGTTTGTGGCACAGTCTTCTGAGACATTTTAAAGCTCAATCAATCACAGCGGAATATACATTGTTGTTGGAAAGCGGTTTTATTTGTTAAAGGTGCCATTTGTTATGATGTTTATTTTTCCTCCTTTTTGTTACTATCAGTGATCCTTGTTTTAAAAATATGTATTATATCCGTACTTGTCTTGTTAGCTAGTACAGATTATCATTGAAGTAGCTAGTATGAGTACCTCTAGTCATTAAAGTTTTGTAAATACTGAGCAGAAAAAAACTGAAGATGGATGTGAAGTAAACCTGTATTACTTATACTGGCTGATCTTTTTCTTAAGTCTTTGTCTATGCTCAGATAGTCAAACCAGTATATTATTAATCGGCCCTCGCTCTCTGAGCCCAGTGATTTAGCTCTCCGCAACAAGGTAAAGACAGCAGTGGCGCTTTAGAAAGCACGGCTCTGCAGGGAGACATGCATTCGGATTCATGTCGCCTGCAAGCTGTGAAGAGTTAAAACGCCTGCATTTTTAGTTTAGTGGGGTTTTTTTTTAATTATGTGCAGAGAAGCCATAAAACACATGTGGTGGAGCAGATTTGAGGAGCCGGTGCTTCTTCACACACTGACTGAAGACCTGGTTTCTGTGGGTTTGATGGTCGTTTCCCTGAATGAGGTTAAAATGAGTGTCCTGGCTGAAAATGTTTGCGTATGTGCATTTTAATAATGAATTCCAAGAATACACTAATAAAGGTTTGGGCAGGTACACGATCAGAAACGATTATCGGGGAACCTCTGGGGTGTAAAACAACACTGGGGGGGCGGGAACTGTAGAATTGTCTGCAGACTTTTTCATGGACCAAACCTATTTTTCTGTATGTTCTTATGTTATAATAAAGGATTATGTAAAATGTCTTCTCTTTGTCTGTGAT
>VOQK01042371.1:14512-29851 GCA_015052645.1 Benitochromis conjunctus | reverse complement strand
TTTAACAGTAATCTGTTTTCTTTATCTCCTGTCTCTTAAATCTTTCTTACAAAGAACAATATCTGGCGAAATCAGTTTAGTAGGAAGCAAAATCATTTAAGCCATAAGACACTACAAAATACCTTAGCGTCTTATTACAGGTAAAATATATTTAAAAAATTTTGTAGAACTTACAAACTGTTAGAGCAATATGCTTTATTTCTGTAAGGTTAAATTATCCGCTCGAAATATCCAACATTCAACTTCACAAGCAAATTGTTTTATTTGCATGCACACGATGCTATGGGAGACTGAAAGGCTGTCTGAAACTGAAAAATGGAGACAGACTCTTGGCCAGTCTGAAGCCCCAAAACACACACGTACACTAACAGCAGTAGGAGGGAAGAGAGAAATCATAAAGGGGTAACAATAATCTGGAGCTTGTGTAATCCTCATTGTCCCACTTTCTTCTGAGAAACACATCTATTTGTATGTGTAGGAAAAATGCTGGTGAGAAAAAGTTTTGCTTATAAACGTATTGTGAAAAGAGACCAGTTTTACTGTGTGATACTACAACGCTGATAACTCCAGTGAGACAAAGACCCTACAATAACACAGAGAAACCCCAACAATCAAATGACCCCTATTTTAACAAGTACTTGGCGACAGTGGGAAGGAAAAACTCCCTTTTAACAGGAAAAAATCTCAGGCAGAAGCAGGCTCAGGTAGGGTCGGCCATCTGCTGCAACTGGTTGGGGGTGAGGGGAGGAAGACGGGACAAAGGCCATGCTGTGGTAGAGTGCCAGAGATTAATAAAAGAAGGAATACTCATTCCTGTAGAAAAGCTAAAGCTAATAGTATCCTAGCATGACTCAGCTTAACAATACTAGCATGCAATGTTTTCAGTGACATGAATTCAGTTGAGGGCTGAACTGTTTCCGAGCAGCAGCTGGTCTGTACACACAGGAGAGCCAGTGAGGTGAAGTCGTTTGTTGGATGCAACATTGCTTAAATAGAAATTAGTCTCCCCACTGATTGCTTTTGGATAGAACCGATCTCCATAAACATACAGCAGGCACAGCTCTGCCTCTGCGGGTGCAGAATGGGGTAAGAGTTACAGTATATTCGGTGGGCCAAGAGCTGGCCTGTTTCCAAGCTACCAAAAGTCTCTAACAGCACCTATGCCTGCATAGTATAAGTGCAGCTGGAAGGCGAATAGCAATTAGTTGCTGTGTAACATCCTCAATAACAAAACAAGTCTAAATATTTAAATAATATAAACAATGCAGAATTTCTCAGAGGAAAGTCTGTTTACAAATGAGTCAAAATACAGAATTTTTATGGCTCCAGTTTGGAAATTCCCAAGAGGCATCGCAGTGGAGAAAACCAGCGGTAGGAAGTATGTGGTGATTTCTCAAGATCCAACATGAAATTACCAACAATCTGAATGTGGTGATTACCAGATAGAGATAATGGATGTTTGAAGTATTCCTGTTACTATTAAATCCAAACATTTTCTCAGACGTGGGCGAGCTTCTTAAAAATCTTTGTAGATACAATACCAGAGCCTTGGGAGCTGCTTTTTCGGCACTGTTCCCGCTTGCCTGTGCTTATGCATGCGCATCTGAAAAAATGTAATCTGCCGGACAGTCTGTCAAGTTGATTTACAGCCGCTTTGTGTGTAGGGGTAGGATGGCTTCAATCACAGATAAGCCTCGAAGCCTTTTGCAGCAGCAGTAATTCCCAACATTCTTCCTGATGCTGTGGCAGAGTTTCTCCTTTGCACTGGCACAATAATCCTCCACCTCTGTGAAAACTGTGTTGTCCTTTCACATTTTACATTTGTAAATCTGCCGCATGGCCAATACACAATCACTCCAGTGACTTAGCATACATCAGACACCCTAATTCATAAATGATGCAGTTGATTGAGCCACTTTAAACTGACGGTGAAAACGTGTTCTTTTGTTTTAAATACAGTCAAATGCTGTGAATGCTGCAGCACTGCAAAGACTCATGGGAATGTAAATGTCTAAAAATGATTCACTTAGAAGTGTTGTCATTAAGACTTTGCAGCGCATGTGTGAAGTGGTTTAAAGTGCTTGTATGGACAAGAGTAGAGTTAAGGTTTAATAAACAATGGACATCCATGTTTCTAGTTATTAATGTTGTCCAGCGAGTTGTTTGAGACAAATGTTGAGTCAGGGAACTGAGGCGATTCTTATTTCTGTCGTATACTGACACAGACAAACAACAGAATTCAGTGTGTGAGGACATCTGGTTATGTTTTGTCATAATAAATAGCTTTAGAAAACCTTGAATAATCGTATAAGGACAACCAAACAGCTGACAGTATAATAGTGTAAAGCTGAAATGCTACAGTGGAGGAAATAATTATTTGATCCCCTGCAGAATTTTTAAGTCTCTAATTTTTGTGGTAGTTTCATTTTGATGGAGAGAGACAGAATATCAACCAGAATCCAGAAATAAAACATAAGACATAAAAGTTATAAACTGATTGATATGTCACATTGAGTGGCATAAGTATTTGATCCCCGAGCAAAACATGACTTGGTATTTGGTGGAGAAACCCTTGAGAAACTTTATAAATGGTTTAGGGTTCTTGGCTGCCACTTGGGAACTCCCTCATGGCTCCGTCCATTGGCCCTTCAGTGTGATGAAGTCGCCTTTAGCAGAAAAACATGCCCAAAGCATAATGTTTCCACCTCCGTGCTTGACTGTGTTGACAGTGCTCTGTGGGTCACACTCAGCATTTCTCTTCCTCTGACCACAGCACCTTTTCCCAAGCCTGTTGTTATTGATGGTCTTTAAACACAATGAGCTGAGAGATATGTCTTTTATGTAATGTGTTGTTTTCTGGATTTTTGGCTGATATTCTATCTTAATCTGACTTCCTGACTTCTTCTAATGTGACCAGCATGACTTCCTCTGAACTTTCATACTTTCAACTCCAGGACCAGACGTGACATTAAAACTTTGCCTTATCTCCCAAAGAGAGAGTTTATCTACAGCTGTTTTCCCCTCATCTCAAGCAAGCATCCGAGGCAGGATGTAAAAAGCACCTGCCAAGAAACCACTTAGTTGGAAAAGTCTACTGTTCTTCTCGGTGCAGGGGAAGTGTCCTTATTAGTGTGCCACGTTAGTCCAGACTGAAATATCTCCACAACATTTTGTGTCTTTTTCATTGAAATGCGATGGGTAATGTTTTATTACGTTATACCCAAAAATGAACTAATATTAAAAAGATCAAATTGAGATGATTACAGCATCTAAAAATATTTAGCTCCATTATTTATAAGGGTTTAAGGCTTTTCTTAGAAGACCTTCAAACAGTGAACGTGGCAATTGAAAGTTAGGCAATATTTAGGAAGTAGGGCCACTGATCACCAGCAGTAGGCAGTAAAGAGCGCTCCAAGTCACCGTCGCTCTTTCTCTCCTCTCTCCGGGGTGATAAAGGCGCAGTGCGGCTTGGCTGTGCTCACACACAGGAGTAACCTGCTGGATAGCTGGTTTTGCTTGTCTTTCACGCTGACCCGACACCTGGATCTTCTCCATGCACTCCTGAACCTGATCCTGCGTTTACCTGCAAAATCGGGATCCCCTGCACTTTCCCACCCGTTGTATGAGTTGGTATGAAAAACTCCTTCTGGAATGAGAGGTAAGTAGAGATCGAGCCCTTCGCGTAGAGGTGCTGCTCGTTGATTTGACGTGCATTTAAGCTGCTGGACACGAAACTGACTGACTTTACACCATGTGGTGAAGCCTCTGTCCTAGGATCAGCCTGTGCGCTTCTGTTGCTGCTGCGGGAGCCTGCGTGTCTGGGTGATGAAGTTACCTCGAGCACAGGTAGGTGAAGAGGACTGGTGGGGTTTGATGCTCTGACTTATTGCATTACCTGTTATTTGGAACATTTGCTGCTTTAATAACTGCAAAGTCTGCAGCACGAAACACGCGCAGTGTGTGTTTTGACTAATACTGGCTGTTATCGGGGCTGTGATGCGAGTGAAGCTGCCAGCAGCTACACATTTGTTTAACTCCGATAATAAAGACAGGCACTGGTACAGTAACATGACATCATCAGCTGGAAGACTGAGGAAAAGATTATTCATAAGTAAGGAGGCCTGATGTTGGAACCCCCTTTAATTTAAATTCAAGTGCAGTCTGAGTAGTTCTTAATGTATTTCTACATAAAGTAGGATTTCAACACTGTAAAAGTGCTTGGATATATATTTTGAAGACCCCTGAGGAGACCAGACTTTTCCTGCCTGGCCCTTGTGGGCACTTTTCCATCTCACATGTCTTACATATGCAATGCATGCTCTGTTCCATCCTGTCCTCAGAGCAGCACGATCAGCTCTAACTCATTTCTCATGCCGACTCCACCTTTTGAACGCCGCCCTTTTCAGAATTACATTTTTTCAGGATGACATATTTACGCTCATTGTCTCCGACAGAAGGCTGAGCTGAGATTTATTTCTAGTCACAGGAGAAAACCTTCTCCATAGACTAACTCACTTCTGGTGATTTATGTCTACGTTGAATTTAATAATGCTTTGTGGAAGGTCTATGCAAGATGAAAGATGTGTGTGTGTGTGTGTGAGAGAGAGAGATTTGAACTTGTTCTGACCTGGTAGGCAGTGTCTACGTGGTTTACACAGCTGTCAGATGTAGTTACACATCTGTTAAGTGTGTAGGATCGAGGAGGAGGTGGCTTGGAGAGACATGAATCAGCATGTGCGCGGGTGTTCCATGCCGCACGGTTTTTACTCAGAGGAGCTTGGATGTGTAGTTTATCTTGCAGTTCCAATAACATACATAATTGAAACCCTGTACCAAGAGCTGATCGAGAGAGTTATGTAATGCTGGTTATCAGTGTATGGATCTTGGAGTTAAAGAATGTCTGGTCGGCCTTATCTGTCATCATAGTGTAAATTAAGAGGATTTACTCTCACCCAGAACTTGCATGTAGAAACTTGTGCGTCAGTAGTTTCGACGCCATCCCCCACCAACACCCACCTCCCCCACCAGCACCACCCACCTCCTCCTCACTCTGCTTCTCTGTGTGTGTCTGAGAACAAAGGTCTTTTCATGCGGATGGTTTTTCCCACACTGGTTTATTAAACTTGTAAAGAAGTGTAGGATTATGTTTTATTATCTGTTATCATAGGAATCCTTTCTAATGGAGCACATTATGCACTCTACAATGGTAAGATCCTAACACTGCAGGAAAGCAGCTGATTGAGTTAATTTATAACATAAACACTGGAAACAGGAGAAAACCACTCGCCCAGCTGTGTTTGATATGAGAGGCTGTGTCCTCGCTTATCTGAAGTTCAATATCAATGCATAGTGCCCCAGTTGTTCAATTCATGTGAAAATGTGTAACTGTAGTAATCAGCTTCTTGGCACTTGGCAGTCAGCCACAGGCGACTGTCACTGTGGCCTTTGCATAAACTTCATTAAAACAGCTGATGGCAATTTAAACAAACAAAATATAAAGTTTTAATTATTTGCATTAAATGTGCTTGTAGGGCAGATTTTGTTATCTTTTTCTTTGGACAACTCGTTTTCAGTATTTTTTTATAATTGAAGCCACCTAGCTATAGCTAAGACTGTATATCAAAGATGGTTGTTGTAGACCAGGTCGTTGTATGAATAGGCTGCTATTACCCGCCAATATTAGCTATTTTCCAATCTGCTGGTATCTGCATTTATAACATCTGATAAATGACAGTTTAAACTGTGTGGTGCCAGTTTACCTCACCTGGTTGAGCAGGAAACAAATGCCACAAGACTTAATATGGTGGCCTGGGTTAAATTCCATTTAGCATCCTTTACTAAGTGTCTTCGCCTGCTCTCTACCCTCACTTTGCTGTCTGAAAACCGTTCACTGCCCTAACAAAAAATAATGAAAATGCCCTGCAAAATATAAAAGTTAAAAAAAAAAGAAGAGATTAGAGAAATGCTGTTTGGCCATACTATGAGTGTTGGTATTGCAGAGTTTGTCCACGAGAGGGCACTCTGCATCACACATGTTTGGAACGCAACAATCCGCTGATCCAAGCAGACTTAGACGTAGCATAAATGTGTAAATAAATACCAGCTGACATACTAATATCTGATTTTTGAATCAGCAAATATCAGTATTGGCCTTAAAACTCATATATCAGTCAGGCTCTAAGAGGTCAACGACGTAACCTAACAAAATTGGCCATCCCGTCCACATACTTCTGTACGGCTGGACTTCTTTTTGCAACCAGAGGAAAAAACCCCGCTGGCTGTTAAAAACGATGCCAGCTTAACAAACTTGTACCTGGGCTTCACATTTAACACCCTCCATCCATCTTGTATATGATGTATGATTGGTTAATTAAGCATTTACTGCTGATTAGGACAAACAATAAGTACTTCAAATGTTAAATGTATTGTTTAATCAAAGCATAAACTTTTATGAGTGTATAAAAAGCAGCTGGTTGTGGTGGCGCTAGCCAAACTGAGTGCCAACTGTGAAACAGAAAGCTCTGAAAATTAGTTCTTCCCAGGAAATTCACACAAGGGGCTACAGAGTCTGAGGCTGTAATCCAGACTACGTGTAGAAAATAGTTTACCATCGAATTGCACATGCCAGCTCCATTTTTACTACAAAGGAGTGTAATAAGAACAACTAAGCATCCATGGTATAATCAGCTGTCCATGTACCAATCTGCCAGGGAAGATAATCTCAACCTCACAAAAAAATGGACCAACAAACAGAGCAATAACAACTCAGCTGTCTATTAACCAGAGTACAAATGAGCATATTTCCCAAGGGTCAAACGTGTCTGCTAAAGAAGTACAAAAAGCACTTTGAGAGCACAAACCTCCACAAAGGCAGCTCACTCTCTATTTACTTTTAATTTCATTCATTTTGATTTGTTTGTTCTTTTTAAACTTACGTTTGTGGTGGAGTAAAAAATCAGATAAGTGTACCATGACAGACGTTTACTTTCTTTATGTTGGAGTAGATAATGGATTATAGATATTGATTTCTAAATAACTGGACATGAAAAACTTGTATATTTCTAACTAAAAAGAAGCTCATTCTCTTTCTCTTGACACTTTCTATATATATAAATTTAAAAGTGAGATCAGAGGTCAAATGTGACAAAATATTTGGATACAAACTGTAATTATCCCCATATACAGCTTTCCTAATGTGTTGCCTGTATGTGGTCCATACAAACAATCGCAGTAAGAAATATAGTTTTACATAGCTCTGTATACTGTAGCATTATTATCACCTTCAGATCAATCTACTGACCTTGAAGGACAAGTCAGAAGTTAAATGTGCAATGATGTTTTAAATCTTTGCATGGGACTTTCTATGTGCTGACAATTTTTGACCAATAAATCGCTGATTTGATCCTGAAGACCTTGGTGGATGTAAGACACATTTTAACAGATTGTTAACATGAGTGCGCGCTACACCTCTACAAAGATTTATCAGAATTCATTTAAGACTTCATTCAAAAACTCAAAACGCTACTAAAAGCATAACCTCCTTGGCGGAGGTAACTGACGTAACGCTTTATGTTATCTGTACTGTTTATGCAACAGTACAGGAACAATAAACTTAGTACCAGATTAGGTGGGTCTGGAGTGAGTGCTGTATAGAGCAACTAGTAAGATGTGTAAAATGATGTCCGGTATAAAGATTTCCAAGACTGTCACATTTATGTTGATGCGACAGGTGGTGCTTTTTTTCTCACACTGTGTCAATGATTCACACAAAATTCATGTAAAGAACAAAAGTTGTGCTGGGAACAAGAACTTCAACATGTTCACCTTGCCTCATCTGCAGAGGTATTTTTTAATAAAAGCATGTTTCCTGTACTGTGAGATTTCATCTGTCTCTGATTTCATGTCTGGCTCAAAGTCTTTCTTTTTTCTTTTCTTTTTTTTTTTGCGTGGGCATTTTAAAGTAGTGGTCTGAACTTGCTCGAAGGCAAATGGTTTTGTATGGAAAATCAATCAGTGTGAAGGAAGTGCCAGTGCCGATTCAAAATTTGATCTCTCTTTTAGTTCATTCCCATGCCACCGCTTCGTATATAATCTGCCTACCTGATGTGCAAGTATTTCACAATGATCTTCACATGAGTTTTCTTTTCCTTTTATTTTCCACAGTCAATCCATGCTGTTCCTTCCCCTGTCAACATTGGGGTGTGTGCGTGCGGTACAGTCAGGACAAATACGAGTGTGACTGCACTCGTACCGGCTACTACGGAGAAAACTGCACAGTCCGTGAGTCCGTTTTCCTCTACGAGACCGGCGCTCATATCCTCTTTTATTGCTGTACCTTTTAGGAATTTCAACTATTTAACTTAACATAAAACCAAAGGGTTTGGAAACCAAATGGTTTAAACAAAAAAAAACCCATTTCATTCGTGTTTGCAACACATCCCCAGGTTGTCAGCGTTAAAACGTCTGTCTAGACAAATATTTGGAAAAATTGAAGGAACGTGGGAAAGTGCCAAGAAGAAAGCAGCTGGATTGGAGCTGTTTTAGTTCATGTCATCTGCTGCTACAGTACGCCTACCTCTGCTGGTCTGTTTCTCATTAACAAAGAACCCTCACACGCTGTAGCTCCCAATCATTTGTGATGTATTTGGCAGACATTTGCACACTGAGCGTATTAACAGTTAATCACTGCTTTGATTGTACACGGAAAGAAAAAGATAATAGGAGCGGGAGTGGGAAAGAAAAGGAAGGAAAAGAGTACTGAACAGGAAAAGGAGTTACATGTAGACTAATGTTTTCACTTGTTGTGTAACGCAGAATAGACACACATATTGTTCATGTAGTTCCAAAAAAAATATTATGTCTTTATGGAGCTACCAGCCATGTGAGAGGAATAGTTTCACATTTTGGGGAATTACACTTCTTCTTTTTTCAGGGTTTTTTGTAGCATGTAGTAATACATAGGAATACATAGGAAAATATAGGAATATGATACACCAGTACTTATTTATCCTGTTAATAATACACTTTTGATCAAATCAGAAGCCTGTGGTATGACACAAAAACTGCTATTGTCCTGCTTTCTCCAGCTCGTGTTAGATCTTTTTCACTATCCATTGAGTGTGACTGTTATTGTTTAATAGTGAATGAACTGATTCTTATATAGCACCACACATTCACACTCTGATGGATGCATCGGAGAACTACTTGGGGTTAGTATCCTGCCCATCGATATTTGGCATGCAGACTGGAGCAGCCGGAGATCGAACCATCAACCTTCAGATTAGCTATTTGTTCGTGAAGTCCCATTCTGAAGCCTTGAGATGTTTTCACTCATCATATGTCATATAATCCTTCTTAAACATAAGGTAACCTAATAGAGTAGCAAAAATGAGCCAAACCTCAGTAATTTGTGTTGTTTCTGTACTGTAATGTTACCTCAACCAAACTTTGGTGCATAGTACAGATTTGATTACATCTACAAATCCGTAGTGGATGTAATCAAAATCCAAAGTCATTAACCCTAGATTGTGATGGAGGGGCCCCAAAACCACATAATGAGAGCCTTATGTTGATGTTTTGGTTTAAGCATAAGCACATTTTTAAGGTGTTACATGAAAAACCAGCTGACGCAGTAAGCGTGGAGTTTTTGGGACCACGAGGGAGGCCGATAATGAGACGGAACTGCCATTATATTTCACTTCATTCAGTAATCCACTGACTCCAGAGGTGTGGGTGGCAATTCAGAAGTCTTGATCCTGGTTTTAAAAGCAAGCCCACGCCTGCCAAGTGTTCCGCTCCATAATGACATAACGGCTTTGTTATTTAGAGAAGATTTCCAAATCCCCAGTTGCCATGACTTCCAGTAATAACAAGACTGTGTCTCGTGATGTTCTGCCATTCCAGCCGAGTTTTGGACCCGAGTGCGTCAGTTTTTCAGGCCCAACCCAGATGTGGTGCACTACATTCTCACCCACTTCCACTGGCTCTGGGACGTCATCAACTACACTTTCCTGCGGGACATCCTCATGCGGCTGGTGTTAACAGGTCCAGAGTCAGCAAACTCATTGTAGAGAAAGTCATTCTGAATGTTTTTTACACGTTCTGTGTATCTGATAACTTTTTTTTTTTGTACCAACAGTGAGGTCGAGCGTAATTCCCAGCCCTCCAACGTTCAACTCCAAGTATGACTACCTCAGCTGGGAATCCTACTATAATCTGAGCTACTACACTCGACTTCTGCCCCCGGTGCCCAGGGACTGCCCCACACCTTTGGGGGTGAAAGGTTAGCTTCCAAGTAGCCACATCTTGTAATGAGGGTGTGATAGAAAGTGAATACCAAATCAACACCCAACAAGTGGACTGAAACATGACTCAACATGAATCAAACTTTGCTAGTCATGGTTTGTTATACTGCCTCCAAGAGGCCACTGTCTACTATTGCTCATTTAAATGCATTAAATGATAATTGACGATTCTGTTGATTAACAGCATAAATTTAAACAGCTGACAGCAAACACTGGCATCAAATGTGTAGCCCCAAATTTAAATCTGAATTTTTATTCAAGGTTATGCAAAGAGTGTAGTTTCATGTACAGTACTTAAGTGCCTGGATCATTTTTAATATAATGATTTCCAATGCTGGTCAGACAAAGCTGGACCTTTCCACCACAGTGACAAGTCTTGACCTTGGACTGCGTAGAAGTGCAGTGTAACGTGTCAGCTGTGTCAAAGCTTCAGTATTATGGCTAGAGGTGTGGTGTATCTGTGTTTTTTCCCCCCCGGCGGAGTGTGTGATGCTGTGGTGCTTCTCTTCAGGCAAGGCTGGGCTACCTGACCCTGAGGTGCTGGTTGAGAGGCTTCTGAAGAGAAGGAGGTTCCGACCCGACCCCCAGCGCTCCAGCCTCATGTTCGCCTTCTTTGCGCAGCACTTCACCCACCAGTTCTTTAAGACCTTCAATCGCATGGGTCTCGGCTTCACTAAGGCTCTCGGCCACGGGGTCAGTCCATCTTGAGCTTTGGGATAAACTTTGGTGTGCAGCACATTAGCTTGATTACAGAGTTAATGTTATGTACGTAGCACAAGAGTGAAGAGAAACTTCTTTTCCTGATTCTGTCTTTTTGTAAAAGAATCTTTAAATTTCAGCAATATAATTTACATTATGAAGTTGGAGGGTAACAACAGAAGAAGTAGCAGCGGCTCTTTACAATTATACCTCTGCATGCTTTTTTTTGTTCTCTCCTGCGACTCAAACAGGTGGATGCAGGGCACATTTATGGAGACAGCCTGGATCGTCAGCTAAACCTCAGGCTTCTCAAAGATGGAAAGCTGAAATATCAGGTAAAGTCATATGCAGACTTATATCTGACCGCTTTATTAGGCACGCCTGTTCAACTGCCCCTTAACTCATCTAATCAGCCAATCACATAGCTGCAATTCACTGCCTGCAGACCTCCGACATCGTGATAATCCACTTCAACCTGCTTTCATGTCGGCCCGTTGTGCTGCAGGGCTCATCTGCAGATGTCGGAGAGGTGGTGTGGCTTGCACAAAGACTTTGTGGTAAACAACACGAAAGCATGGACAGATCCTGGCTTGTTTTAACAGTTCAAGCTGCTGCTGGTGCGAGGGATATTTTTCTTGGCAAACTTTGGGCCACTTAGTACCAGCTGAGCATCATTTCAACACCACAGCCTCCCTGAGTATTGTTGCTGTGTATGTTCATCCCTTTATGACCACAGTGTACCCGTTTTCTGTTGGTTCTATTGGTCCAACCTGGTACTAGCAAGGTGTAACTAATGAAGCAGACAGTGAGCGTACATGTCGATGCAGAAGCGCATCTGTCAGTTCTGCAGTTCTTTTTAAAATCAAATACTTCATCTTCATTAACATTGCGAATTACAGATGTTGCAGTGACTTGTATCATCATTCTTTCTTTTTCTGTGCGGTCAGTTAATTAATGGAGAGATGTACCCTCCCACTGTCGCTGATGCATCTGTTAGAATGAGCTACCCTCCCGGAGTCCCCGCTGAGGCTCAGATGGCTATCGGTCAGGAAGTCTATGGACTGCTCCCGGGTTTGGGAATGTACGCCACACTGTGGCTGAGAGAGCACAACCGAGTCTGTGATATACTGAAAGCGGAGCATCCCACCTGGGACGATGAGCAGCTTTTCCAGACCACACGGCTCATTATTATCGGTGAGTTATAGACACAGTTCAGAAGGAACAGCGAGCCTAGCATTCTGAGCAGCAGCCAAAGACTTCAAGTGTTTAGTGCAAGTGGCTAGGACACGCGACAATTCACTGCTTTTTCTAATAACAAGTTAACTAATATAAATTAAACATGTTGGATTTTATACTAAATTTGGTTTAAAGCCAGACTTTGATTCCTTTTCCAGCATCTCCGTGGTGTATTGGTTAAAATGTTTGCCTTACGCAGGAAAGAGCCTCGGTTTGATGTCGGGAGCAGGCTCAAACCCAGCCTCAAGTGGGTCATAATGGTGTACTCCTAGTACTGGTCTCAAGTCAAGATAAATGGGAAGGTTGCATCAGGAAGAAAATCTGGCATAAAATCTGTGCCTAATGAAAAAAACATCTGCTGTGGTGATCGTTTGGGAAATAACAAGCAGCTTTGGCCTTCAGCAACCACTGGATTCTGCACAGGTGTAGATAAATATACAGATTAGATATGAGCCAGAGCCTATTCTTTACACTAAACTACTCCTTTTAATTATGTATTGTTTTTTTGTCCACCTATTGCTACACTTTTTTGTTTAACTTGATGTCGAGCCACTGTCTGCTTGGTGCGTTTTGCTTTAATCCACTTACCGTCCATTTCTGTGTCTCCGCATGCTTCTCGAAGGCGAGACCATACGAATCGTGATAGAAGATTACGTGCAGCACCTCAGCGGATACCTGCTTCAACTGAAGTTCGATCCTACCCTGCTGTTCAGCTCTCACTTCCAGTATGGCAACCGTATCGCTCTGGAGTTCAGCCAGCTCTACCACTGGCACCCTTTGATGCCCGACAGCTTCTTAATAAATGGGAACGAGCTGTCATACGAACAGTTTCTCTTCAACACGTCTATTCTGACACACTACGGCGTGGAGGCGCTCGTGGATTCCTTCTCCAGGCAAATTGCTGGGCAGGTAGCAAACGGCACATGTTGTGTAATTGTAACACACAGTTATGGTGCATTTTTTCAGGGTAGAGTCGTTTGGACGTCTGATGATTATAACACGCTCTGCAACTATCAGCAACTGAAGTGTTGCCAGATTCAGTTATCCGTGTAAAGGGATTTCTGGCAGTCACACAGTTTTCATGTTTTTCTTTATCATACCCTGTGAGTGATGTAATGTGATTGCATGCTGACAGCTTGTTTTTGTACTGATAAGCTGAGGGTTGTGCAGACTTCTGCAGTAAGCCGTGTGTTTCAGGCACTTTCTACCTAACCGCTCACAGGATGTCTTTTGACCGAGGTCACTCCATATTGGTTACTTACTTCTCCCACCGTTGATCCACAGATTGGCGGTGGGCACAACATCAATGCGATGGTCACCAAAGTCGCCGTTGGGGCCATCAAGGAGTCCCGTGAACTCCGCCTCCAGCCTTTCAACCAGTACAGGAAGCGCTTTAACCTCACGCCGTACACGTCATTCAGGCAATTCACCGGTAAGGCAAATGGTTCTGTGTCTAGCTCACACGACACAAATTTTACAACTCTATGCAAACAGCTGGATGGACACTCCTGGAATCAATGGTATCTGCTCTCTTTTTGGAGGGATTTTTAAAGCACTGGTTTTGCCAGTTATTCTCTTCCCTCTGCTGTCCTCTGAAGGGTAGCGAGGGAATGTATTTGCATCAGAATCTCTAGTTACATGTCACAAACTCCACTGAGTGTCCAACTTGGGCAGTCATGTGCTGATTTACATCATGCAGGTCCCTGCCACAGTGAAATTTTCAAAGAGCTTACAACTCATCCAGTGACTCTGTGATGGAGCTGGAGAAACAAAGCCTGAAAATGCATAAAAGAGGTGTTTTTAAAATCCATATTCAGTGAATTCAGTAGCTGCTGATTGGACCCCTTGAAGCAGCAGCAGTAGGCCTACAAAATAAAATCAAAGCCAGGGGAAGGTTTCATCATCTGGTCATGAAATTTCACAGCAGCGTGTCCCACTCTATTGGAGCTCTGTAAAAAAGCTCCCAGTCAAAACTAATGTGCTGAACTGATCTGCCAGCAATACGGCAGTATGGTTTAAAACCTGCAAATATAACCTGCAAAAATCTGTACTGTAATAATATTGATGACCTGCTTTATTTTAAATTCTATTTGACATATTTGGCCACTTTTTGCAGATAATGAGGAGATAGCACGAGATCTCGAAGAGCTCTACGGTGACATTGACGCTTTGGAATTTTACCCCGGCTTGTTGTTGGAGAAAACACGAGCGGGGGCCATATTTGGAGAAAGCATGGTGGAGATGGGTTCCCCCTTCTCCCTTAAAGGCCTCCTGGGAAACCCTATATGCTCTCCGGAATACTGGAAGCCCAGCACCTTTGGAGGAAAAGTGGGCTTTGACATAGTAAACTCTGCCACACTCAAGAAGCTGGTGTGTCAGAACACCAGGACGTGTCCTTACGTGTCATTCAGAGTACCAGCAGAAGAGAAGCAACAACACGGGCGAGAAAGTGACAGAGCGCAGACTGATGAGCTATAACCTTTGCAGACACCAGAAGGTTATTTTGTTTTTGTAAGATCGTTATATGAAGGTAAAAGAGGCGGCTGCTAAATAAAAAAATTGTAAAAGCAGATTAGTGTTACAGATGTTTGCTTGGTAAACATCAGTAATGCTTGCTTGAACAGCACTGGAGAGTCACACAGGACTCAAGAGGTCAGAATGAAATCAAATATGCCTTTATGTTGCTCACTGTCTCATACACTTGAACACATTATTGAGGAATAAACATGTTTTTTGTAAATAAAACTTGTGTCCGAAGACTGAAATGATCACAATACCTGTTCGCACTGTCCAATCCATAAACGTTTGTACTGTCTGCAGAATTATTTTGAAAGAGCTCATTGTAGTTCAGCATAAAGACTAAAATAAAACTGCCCATTCATTCAAACTGACTCAGGCTTCAACATTATTTACTACCCACTGATCTTTATCTCTTATGACTGTTTGTGGCCCACCCACAATACTCACCCATTGCGTCTCATAAAACCAATGTATTCTTTGGCCCAAAGTTCAACACTGATGATAGAGAGAGACCCACCCAATGCTATATAACTGTGCAAGTTTTTTTTTTTTTTTTTATAACCAGGGTGCACAGCGTGGT
>VOQK01042370.1:14607-39960 GCA_015052645.1 Benitochromis conjunctus | reverse complement strand
ATCACACAGAACAGCTCGTTAGTTACATCTGTTCTTTTCATCTTAAACGTTGTAAATACGTTTCTGAAACTGAACTGGAAGAACGCATTAGCATTCCATTAGCATTCTTCATTATCCCACGACCCATTGTGTGTTCATGGTGTTCATAAATCTTGGTGATTGAGTCATCTTCATGTCATTTGGGCCATCAGGCACTGGATAATAGGGTCAAGGACTACAGGCCACCATCGACAAGAATCCCACTGAACCATGCACTACAAAGCTTTTGGTGAAAAACAGTGGGCATGATGAGGTTTTTTTTTCATATTGCACAAAGACCTTAGTTATAGTCCAAACATGATTAAAGATAATGTAACATTTAGCGCTGACGTCTAATCTGTCCTTAGCTCACTCACATTTGTGAATGCAAGTGGAGATTAAATGACTGAATGAATTGAGATTGAATGACTTTATCTGTCGCTGTTAAAATTAATGCTTATGCTGTTCCCAGTGACTTTTAACCCTATGAAGATGTATGCATTATGGTGACAAAATTCCATCTCTACTCACACAGTGAAATTGCCAAGACTTTATTGGCTTAGTCACTCATCCCATCGTCTCAGGTCACAGCAATTTGCATGCTAATGCTTACCCGTGACAAGCTGATGGAACCTCGGAGGAATTTTTCTTGCATAGAGTCAAGAGTGACACCTCAATCGAATCACTTCTCTTCTGTGTGTGAGATGGAAATATGAATCAGTGTCTTTATTACAATCTGCTATATGTTTACAGGTTGACAAGTGACATGTTCTATGTACAAACAAACCTAGTTAATTACCTGGCACGCAGCTGTGAAAACATTGGAGAAGCTCCTGCCATTTCTTTTTTTTTAGATAGTTATCAAAGCAAGACATCTCTGAGTCTATGATGTGCAATGCTGAAACAAGACACCTGTTGTCCTTATTCAGCTAGTACAAGTGTGGTTGTGTCTAAACTGTGTCACTGTTACCATGAACGGAATCAGAAGGCTATATTAACAACTGGAGGTTTGAAACTATTTGCTGATGTGACAATGCAGTACATTCTGGAGCAGTAGCACCAGACTAGACCCATATATGGAACCAGATTGTCGTTTTGAGCACAAACTGATTTGTGCTTAAACGGACAAACTCCATCAGCTGCTTTTGAGGTAATGAAACAGCTTTAAATTTTCCAGTGAGGTTGCTATGCACTTCCCTGTTCCTGTGTCTGATGCCCTCAGGGTGCTACAGGACGGGCAATGCAAATAAAAAATAAATTAGTGACATCAGCGTTAACACATCAAAATTGGCAAATCCGCGTTAACGAGTTAATTCAGATTAATCCATGTGAGGGGTTACTCAGCGGTAACGCATTAATGCAGTGTAACCGCGTTAACGCCGTCATCACGACTAGCGTAACCCGTCTGGAGTGCAGATTGACTCAAAATCCCTGAAATGTCTCTGTCAACGCATTTCGGGTTTGTCCATTCTGCGCTCCAGATGGGTTGGGTGCGTTAAAAAGTTTAATTGCATTAACAAACGCATTAACGCGTTAACATTGACAGCAGTAAAATAAATAAATAAAAATTAATAAATACATTTAAAATTTAAAAGCCTCAAAATATCAAAAGATTGGCATTTTGTCTAAGTTAATTTGTGTTGTGCGATGATGATTCTTTGAAGTGGCTTCACGTGGTGTGCAGATGCAGTATGTTTAAGGAAAGAAGTGGGAGTGATGAATCATCTCATCAGTGTCTTAAAACCAAAGATGGAAGTCCCACACACATAAAAAATATATTGTTTTCCATTTTCTGTGACTTTATCACTGTGGTGTTTACAGCAGATGATTTCATGATTTAGATAAGTAATATATGATGACTAACTTTGTTTTATTACATGTCATTGTGTGTGTATTCATTATTATTATATAGATGCAAAGTGGCTGATTAAAAAATAAAGCACTAACACTACCATCAGCTGGTTTGAGCTTGAAACCGGATTGATTTTATTGCTAGTTCATCTCAAATGGAACTCTTAGAAGGACACAGATTCAAGTGCAAAAGAGTTTCATTGTTGCCTCTTGGTGTCTAATCCTGAGAGGTTTGAAGACTAATACTGATCTAGATAATCGTCACTCTTCAGAATCTTGTATAAAATTTCACTCTTTCAAAATATGGACTGTTAAGTGCCCCGGCTTCAATAAATAGATCTCCAAAACTTTCTTATGAAGAGTCAGTGACAGGCAGCTGAGTGGAACCAAGCAGAGAGGAGAAATCTGTCAGTGTGATGTTTGCCTCCACACTTCACACTCTTTACACAGTGTCAAAGCAGGTGAATGTGAATGTGAATGTTTTATTTAAAGTCGCATGAAAAAAACGCACTCGCACATATACATGTGAACATGATCAACTGATCAGTGCTTCATTTGCATTTAAATTGTAAGCGTGTAGATTTTCTGTACTCCCAGGAAGGGAAAGTAGAGGCTGATAGGAAGGAGGTGGACAGAATGACAGTGAAGGAAACTGCTCATTAGTAGACAAGCAGTGGGTCTGCTTGGAGACAGATGAAAGAGGAAAAACTTTAAGCCAAGCCTGATAAGAACAAAGAGACACTTTCAGCTATGAGCATGTCCATGTGCTTCTCTGTTAGTCTTCATAACATCCAGACAGCAGGTATCTATATCCTGTTTCCGGTTCAACTACTCTTACTGAAGCAGAACTGCTGTTATTCAGCATGTCTCCCCACCTGTCTGATCCTGTTAGACCACAACAATCTGTTTAGCTGTAATCCAGCAGACTGTGAGACAATGGCTACTTATCGATGAACCCCCCCCAAAAAAAGCACCTAATAATATAAATTACATTAGTATCGTGGCCACTTGTTGAAACAAGAGGAGCAATGCAGATTGCGTCTTCTGGAGGCCTTTTTTATGGACTTAAAGAAGGGCAGTGACTGGTTACCCCAGGGACTCCTGAGGTGTGTACTGCACAGGGGGGCATACGTTTATGAGTGCTCAGGTCCTCCTTTAACCAAAGTGAGTGCTGTATCAGATTGCTGTGGTAAAAAAAAGAGTGGAGTCAGAAGGTAAAGCTTTCAATTTAACACTCAACCCACATTCCAACCTTTACCTATGGACAGAGATAAGGATCATGGCTGCAAACAAAAGCAGTTGAAATGAGTTTCCTACCTAGGGTGCCCAGGCCCAGACTTGTCTGTCAAAAGAAGCCACTTGAGGTGGTTCTGGCATCTAATCAAGAGGCCTCCTGGGCACCTCTGTTTAGAGGTTTTCTGGGCACACTGAACTCAGGGGACGCCCTGGTGTCGATCCAGAACCTGCTGGAAACATCATAGATCTCATCTGGCGTCATAACAAGATTCCCAAGGAAGAACTGCAAAATGTTCAAGGGGAGGCTGTCTAGAGTACCCTGCTTACCCTATCAATACCACTCAACTCTGGATAAGGGAAAGATGGTTACACAGATGAATAACCTCAAAAAGAGTGACTGAGCCCATAACCTTACCACGAAAGTGTTTACTGAGGTCAGAACTGAAGGCTGTTTTCATTTTGACTGATGTCACCGATAAGTCCTCAATCAGACTTTGTTGCTCTCTGAAGCAAGGTCATTAGGTACAGTACTGATGTAATGCCAGCAGTTTCTGACAAAGTGGCAGTATTTGAGATGAGCATTTTGCTTTGAAATTAGTTTGAGAGTTCATTACAGAACCATCTGTTTTAAATGAGTGGCATTAGAAACACGATGTTAGCTGGTCTCTACACAATCTACGACTGCAGTGCTGAGGGTACAGAAGAGGGCAAACAGATGGGAAGAGAGGGTTCCATGTTACATTGGTGACTAAATCCAGTGTGAACTGAATTAAACTTAATCTACATGAATTACCTAAGGATTAAAAAATAATGTTATTCTGATATTTTGAGTGTTGAATAATTAGCTTTTAAATGCAATGCTGTTTGCAAATTAACGTATTAATGTATTTGATATTATTCATTTACAGATGTGGAGGAATAATAAGTAATCTTTCTTTTCCTTCCAGCATGGGTAAATATTCTTTCCTTTTGATGGGCAGCTACTTCATTTTTCAGAGTGACAACAATGCCAAACACACAAAAGTGGCCTTCCAGGACAATATACATCAACATTATTGAAACAGTGTGGAATGAATGAATGAATGCACACCAGAAGCCTGTTTCTGACAGCCAGGTAATTCCTTATTCTCATAATAATGTCATTATAGAGTTAATGAGATATATGTAGGTACAGCAAGTTTCAGTAACTACCTCAGTTAGTTGTAGTCAGTTTTAAAAAAATAAAAATTCAGTTTAAAATGTAAAGGTTACTACTACACTACACTAAACTCATTGATGATGCTACCCCAGGTGACTGCTCACAGCAAAGACACCAAAGCGTAGCGTGAATCGCTGCTTCTCTATTAACTCAATTCATTTGCTTGTTTGTTTCTTTTCTGTAGCTGTTTATGCTTGTCTCTTCCTGTTAGTAATAAGATCCAAATTTCTATGGGGAATAAAGGCAAAGTTACATTGTCTAACAGATTTTAACTGTATCTTGGCTGGAAAATATTGCTTTGTTCTGCCAACATTTGGCTCTCTATTAGAGCAAAGTGTTATGAAACTGCCTTGAGGGAAGTTTTTCATTTAGCAGAGGGCCCGAGTATAATAAGAACAAAACAGTCATAAATCAAATGTTCAGAAACAGTCTTGGGTAATCAGCTGGGGTCTGGTGTGGTGGGAAACACTGGGGTGGAGTCACTAGAAATAGACAACCGAGCTCTTTATTCAGGACAGAGACCAACAGTAGAGGCAACTGGAAAGTAGAGCTCCAAGAGTCATTAGCATCAAAATATAAATCCTACAGACATCTGTGACTTCACTGTAAATGATCCACTTCTGGAGGTCACAGCACAGCGTGGAGAGAGTGCTGTGTAATGTGGTGTCATTTTAGAGGTTAAATCAATACACATCTTTTGTTGTATCCTGATACTTGATTGATGGAAAATGACATTTACACTTTGGGAAAGAGCATTGTCAGGTGTGATGAGACTTTGGTCCCTGTGAAATTTTACCAGAGGTATTTACAGGAATCCAAAAAGGTTGATTATGTTCATCAAGCCAGAATATTTTTCATTGTTTTACTTTCTTACATCTAGTTTGAAGTAGGATACAGTGGTGTGAAAAAGTGTTTGCACACTTAAATGTTTCAGATCATCAAATAAATGTAAATATCAGACAAAGATTATAAAAGTAAACACAAACTGTAGTTTCTAAATGAAGGTGTTTATTAATAAGGGGAGAAATAATCCAAACCTACATGGCCCTGTGTGAAAATGTGTGTATTTTTGGTGCAGAGAGCCTAAGCAGTTACTTTCAGCTGTGCTGTTTGCACATTAGGGGAATCATTTTATAGCCTTTGTACTTGTAAACTTTCCTGTTTAGAAATGTTAATTGTCTTTTGTGTGAAACAGTGATGTCACACAAGTCGGGATGTCTGTACTCATAATAGATGTAACCAGATAATCAATAAATTAACAGCTTTTGATGAACCTTTCTCTACCTTTTTGATTATGTCATTAATCTTTCTCAGCCTTCTACTTTTATACCATTTTTGCCTAAACTCTGAGGTGTGTTGGCTAATTAACAGAAATGTTCATCTTGGGAACGGTTCCCTTTGTATCCTATACCCAGGGTCCATCATTGTGAAACAGCTCCAGACTAGGAGCCATGGTACAGAAGGGCCTTGTATCTTCACCCCAGAGTCAGTAGAGGATTAAAATTCACCAACATTAGCTTGAAGATTTCACATTGACATCCAAAGGTTTGCCTGAGGATAGAAAGACTGTGGGCTGGAAATTAATTATGGATCAAGACACTTGGCAGTCAGGAGCTTTGACCTTGGTGCTCGGTGTTAGACATCAGTGGACTGAAGTCCCTGTTCAACAAATATGAATTATTTCTTGATGGATGGTGGTGAAGATGATTTGTTTTAACTGATGAGGCGTCTGTAAAAGGTCGTAAAAATGTCTAAAGTTATGGTTTGAATCAAACTGCTATGTTTGCCTCACTCCTTGATTCATGCAATGTTGATGTCAGCTCCCCAAGTATGCCATACTTTTACAAAGATGGGGATGACTAACTAACGTGAAATCAGTTTCTACCATCTGCAACACAATTATAATCATGAGATACTTTAATATGCGGAAAGCCTTATTATTATGTTTGTTTGCTTTGAGCAATAATAATTAAAATTCTTATAATTCTCTACAGTGTGATAATGGGTGTGGTTTGGACCGAAGATTAGCATTATGACTGTATTTATAGGCTTTGAGAAACACTAAATGTGAAGACATTTATGATCGTGCACAGAGAGATCTTATCTCATGTGGACGCAACATGAATAATGCATGGCAGCTTGGCATGGTATACTTTTCATCCACCTGGGTGCTGATTTTTTTTTTCAATTTGATTCCAACATGAAACACAGTTTCTGCACTTTTCTTTGTATCCTTTTGGTGAGAGACCTTATAACCTTTGCTTTTTCTCACTGCTGGCACAATGAAAAGTGTGTAAAATACAAATAAGCTAGATGCAAATTATTTCTCTAAGCACAATCCCTTGTATCATCAGGTTTCATCAGTGAAAGCGTCACAAGTGGGAACTGAAAGGACGCCAAACAGAGATAATAACCATACATGAATGTGGTGGCCCGGTAGTACAGTGGATTCCCCATTTGCCCCCAAAATGAAAGCTCTCTAATTTGATCACAGGAGAAGACACAACTCATATCCATAGATTTAAAAATGTTGTAAATAGTCTGATTACTCCATATTTATCTAAATTGTGGCCCTCTTTAATTGGGAATTGATAAAATCCATATAACTGAAGGCTTAGCTTTCACAATATATAAAGAAAAGAGACAGAATAAGGTACACTCAGACTGGCGACAGACCCGCATACACACTTTCTGTCATTGGAGGTAGGGGTCGCTAATGTCCGGAAAGCACGAGTATAAGCAGTCGCAGCTCTCGTGTTCATCAGCTCCGCTCAGGCTGGGATTTCTTCCTCCGCTCGGCTTCATCTGCAGCGCTTTCTCTTCGGGAAACTTACCGCTGGAGACGGAGCCTCATCTGGAGGAGCGCGGAGCTTTTGCACCTGAGTGAAGGACATCATGGCTTACTTCTGGATACACACCGCGTGGATCGCCGGCGTCGCTTTCCTCTTTGGATTTCAAGGCAAGGGACCGTTTAATTCTTTTCATTTGGTTTTCGGCTAGGAAACACTGGAGTTAAGAGGAAAATGACATCTACAGTGGATATTTAATGTGCGTCTGTCCGTCCGGTGCTGACTCGAGTTATGAAGGTATGTGAAGAGACTTCCCCTCCTGTGAAAACACCTGACAGGACAGAGAGGTGTGGAGTCCTCGCAGTGAAGCTTCTCACTTTTACTGTTACAGCAGAGCTTCGTTTGGTCTGAATAAAGTTAGTGGTGAGTGTCTCGGAGCTGAGCTGACAGCAGTGTGCGCACAGTAGCGCCCTGTGACACAGAAAAGAGCAGCACTGGAGGCTGATACCCCTGACAGCTTCACTTGAGTCTCCTCAGCAGGGGAGTAGAGTATTGCAGAAACGTGGAGGGTGCTGGACTGTCAGCTCAACAGTTGTAGTTATCTTTTTATCCCCCAGTTTGTAGTGACGCATACTGTAGATCAGTTTGGGTCGTTCGTTTATGACTCTTTGCGGTCTTTTTGGCACTGCGCTCATGATGGCAATGAGCCCATAGCTGTGGATATGTGATTCCTGTGGACTGTTGAGGCAGGGAAAAAACAGTGTGTGGTAGAAAACAGAGTAGCAGGGGATGGTATGTTTGCAGTAAAAGGGGAGATTGGTTTCCGTGCCTTCTCTCTATTTTAGCAATTAAACGCCGGCTTTAACTAATGATGCTCTCCAGACTGTGAGCAGATCGGCACTAAAGGAATTTAGGAGGAGAGTGGTGACAGAAGCTGCTTAGTCTGAATTCAAGAGAAAAACATTTTTAGGTAAGAAAATATTACCAAACACTTAGCAGTCAGCTGGAATAATAATAATAATAATAATAATAATAATAATAATAATAATAATAAAAAGGTGATAGTCAGTGAGTAAGAGCAGTTAATACGTTTCTGTTTAAACCGGCACGTGCTGAAAGGTTAAGGATGAACACCATTGAGAGAACCAAGACCTCCATCACCTACAAAGCTGCCTTCCAGTTATGTGCATAGATTAACTTCATGCACAGCAAATTCTTTTTTGGCAGGACCACAGATGCTGAGGGATGTGTGCATGTCAGTCAAACACAAACAAACAAAAAGGTTATGATTTGTTGATTGGTATTATATTTTAGGGGCGTTAGCACTTAACTCATTGATCTGCTGATGGTAGAAAACCGTTTCCTGGCTTGAAGACATTATGGAATCCATCCATACTTAGGCAAGTATATATAGATAAACAAAAAACCGAACTCTGGATGCTCTTTAAGCTTTTAAAACCATTGTATTCCCGTCTAAAATGAAACAACTTTCACTGACACTTGTGTGTCAGTGTGTGCATATTCTCCATGTGCTAGTGTGGGTGTCCTCTAGTTACTCTGGTTTCCTTCTACAGCCCAAAAACATTCTTGTATTTCTGAATTGGCCATAGGTAGGCTGTGAGAGTGTGTGGTTTCCTGTCTCTGCGTCTTAGCCTGTGATAGACTGCTGATCTGTCCAGCTCAGGGTGTACCCCTCCTCTAATCATTTGACTTGTGTCAAGTGACCCACCTCCCTGTGACTCAAACTTGGATAAGCAGTTTAAAAAAAGATGGATGGAGTGAGAAAGTGGTTGATGGATAGGTGCTGCCTACTGCTGCGTGACATACTTACACTTTTAGAGTTTTTGCAGTATTTTGGTACATGCTGAGTATGTTTACTGATCAGCAACGGTGTTCAAACCACCTGGCTAACATTGTGTCAGCACACCTGCAAAAAATGTTCTGACTCATCGTGGCATTGGCACGGGACCTCGAGGGGTCTCCTGGGTTTGTGTGGATGAGTTGAGGCATGTAGCAATAAAATCCTGTAAAATCGCTGAATCTTTAAAAAGCGTACATCTTTGCCTACATAAGAAGATGAGGCTGTTGTTTGCAAGTAATATGTAATGGAAAACAGTTCCCTTTTAACTGTGGGAAGAAAGAAGTCTTCAGAACCGATTGAGTCTACACAAAGATTGTCAGCGCTATGAATAAACAAAGGCATATGTCTACATTAGCAGAATACTGCCTATTATGTTAGCATTGTAAAGATGCTAGATGTAATCACAGCCTATTGTATTTTCTGTTCGCTGAAGCGTTATAATTTTGCTAATCAGTACACTGTGGCCACATGGCATATTGCTGCCACCCAGACCAATCACACTTCTTGTGATGTGGGTTGGCACAATTTGTAGTTACATGTTTAGGAGGGTGCAAGTCAGGTCGCGATGTGGTCAAAAGTGTAAGTTGTGCAGAAGGTAAGATTATGGCGCAGGTTACAGGCACAAGTCTGGGACTACACTATACTGATGTTGAGGAACACATGACTAAATACAGCTTGACATTGGCCTTGGCTTTGTTCTGATGTGTTAATATTCTGAAGTCATATCTCGGTGCACCGTAAATTAAGTCAGCTTCGGAGCTACACTGTACAGCAGTGACAGACCCAAACCAAAAAGAAAATATAGCAGTTTAAAAGGAAAATATTAATTTATTTTGAATTTGATGGCAGCAACACATCTAAAAAAAACTGGAGCAACCAAAGGTGGAAAAAATAAGTAGTACTCAGAACAAAGAACTGGGGTAGCATTTTATTAGTTTATTGGATATAAAACCAAATATGGGAACCAACGTTGTTCAGAAGTAAAGAGCTTTATTCATTTGCAAAGGGAGAGCATCTACAAAGAGAATAATATTCCTTAACATACAATTGTGAAGACTTTGAAAATCTCTTCATCTACAGTGCACAATATCAGCAAAAGAGTTTAAATTTGGAGAAATCTCTGTGCGCAGTGGACAAGGATGAAAATTAATACTGGATGCCTGTGATCTTTGGGCCGTCAGGTGGCACTGCACTGAAAACACAGGTATGATTCTGTCATGGAACCATACCTGTTTCCATGGGCTCAGGAGCATGCTCAGAAATAACCGTCTGTGAACACAGTGTGCCATACTATCCACAAATGCGGATCAAATGTCTATCATACAAAGAAGAAGCTATATTTGAACATGATCAAGAAATGCTGCTGTTTGCTTTGGACCAAAGCACATTTAAAATGGACTGAGGGAAACTGGAAAACACTCATTGGGTCAGATTAATCTAAATTTGTAATTCTTTTTGGAAAACATGAATACAACATCTTCTAGACTAAAGAGGATCAGGACCATACGATCCATTTCCAATCACACTTTTTCAGTGAAGCATATTTTTCATCTTTCATATTTCGGCAAGATAATTCTAAAATACACACTGCGTCTATTACGACAACTGAACTGACCTGACTACAGTCCAATTTCACCCACTGGAAACATTTGGTAACTACTATTTTTCTTTAAAAGGTTCAGTTCTTCAGTTTAAGCATTTTATTAGATTTTCTTTAATTATGGCTTTACATGATTAGTAAATCAGTGCATTCTAATTTTATTCAAATTTTGCACAATGTCTGAGCTTTTTTTGGGACTTGGATTGTGTTTTCCCAACTCCTAGAAAATAATGACTTTACCTGTTGAAAACCTGAGCTGCATGAGTGAGGGGGAAAAAAAAGAAAGGATAAAAGATCCATAGTTAGGATTCCTGTCACTACCTCTTACATTAAAGTACAAGTTAGTAAGCTGTCAACGTTTTTCTTTTTTCTCCCCTTCAACATTCCTCTCATTAATTTACTAGTAAACCTCACTCGCGAGCTCGTCATTGTCCCTTAGTGGCTTTTTAAAAAAGTCTTTGTCCACCAAAGCCATCTTTTCTTTTTCTTTGTTTATATCTGGACCTCTACTGGAATTATTTTCCCGGTGCTGCATGCTCATGACAGACAGTAAAATCATTGACTGCAGGCTGAGCCATTGTTTCCTCTGAGGGGAGCAGTGATAGCCATCTCTCTGCAAAGCTACTTTAAAACTGTCATCTGCTGTGACTTCAATTGATTTGGATGTTGACACTGTTTGCTGCCGGCTTTTCAAAGTGCAGCCAATGAACCAGACCGCCAGATAAACTGATTTCATGAAATAATATACTTGTATGAATGTGAGGTGGGCTTTGGGGAAAGACTTTGAATTTTATGTGCATATTTGCCCTTTTCCTTAATTATGTAATCAGCTCAGCTACTTTCTTCAGTTAACAAGTATTTATCTTCTGCTGAGCATCAATTTTAATCACTCAGGTAGATCTGTGTTCCACCTACTCTGTCTCCCTCTAAAAAGGCCAGCTGCTAAAATGTGAATAGTAATTCATCACCAGTGCTGTGTATGGATTCTCATTTATTTTTACACTTTATTAAGCAGTTAAGTGGAAAAAAATACTCCGTTCATCAAAACCCGGAAACAGGATAAGTCAGGAGTCCTATAAGTGGTCCTGTTTAATAAAGTGAGACAATACAGTAAGAGCTCATTCATTATTCCCTTGTGGCAGTTTGAAACAAAGCTCTTGGTTGTCATGAGCTTTAATGATGCTTTAGCAGAGCTCTTTTATTTATCTATTTTTTTTAAATGAAAGAACAGAAATGAGACAGACTGCTTAAATCACTGACGATGTCCCCAAAACGGGTTTAGTAGATTTCACGTCGGTGCTTGCGATCCCAAATTTGCTCAGCTTCGCTGAAAACTACCTGTCACTGATATGTCGTCTTGTCTTTTAGGTTTTCTACTCTACAGTTGGGGAAAAAAACATTTTCCTCCTCCTGCTTTCCCCTCTGAGTTTTAGTAGTTAATTTGCTGCAAAAAGTTGTGCTTCAGTGATTGTGACATATTTTCATCATTGGTGTTCCAGGCTTTGTGACTTGGGAATCACTGACATTAGAACCATGCAAACAAGCATTTGTTTTTCTTAGGCAGCAGAGGACTTCACGGGTGGTTTACAGGGAGAGTGTATCTGTCATTGGAGATGAAGATGAAGATTGCTCCACTTCCTCTGACTGTTGGTGGTTTCCAGATAATACCCAAACAAAGTTTCAGGCTCTTCAGCTGTTATCTTCTTTCTAACTAGCCAAAACAAATTTCTATCATTTCAAAAGAGAAATCTTTTGAAAATTATTCTTTTCTCAACTTTTAAAAAGAAGTGTTTTGGTCTCTCCTTTATTGATAAGATCCATTCGCTGTCTGAAAGTGGACTTTATCTGTGCTATCTTTATCTGGGCTAATAAATTAAGATAAGGGATGTCTGTTTCTGCCTTGTTGTGTGGCCAAAACTAGTTGTGATATCTAATTCAATGAAGTCTCTTGAGATATAAAAAAGTAGATAATCACTCCAGCGATCAAAGCCCTTTGACTTTGGCAATCATCGAGCATGAATTCGATATATTTTTTTCTTAATTAAGCCCTTTTAGCCATTTATAACATCCATACCACATCAATCACTTGCATGTATATGACATATATAGATAACAACAAGTGCAGCTTCTACTTTCCTTGTCTCATTGCATGTACACTCTAATAAGTACTTTTCTATGTAAAATGTAACTATGGATGGCTGCAGGTCTGTGGCATAGCTTGTGTGATTCATAGTTTGTGACCCTGTGTATTTTATTTATTCGGGTGAATGAACTTGATTAGTGTTAGATCATTTATGCATTTGGATTGAAAAAGTAACATTATGATTTCATTTCATTTCTTCTGCATTAACAAAGCTATGAAATGAGCAGGCTTTAAGTAAGTTTGTCCTCAGTCATCCAGGGTGGTGCACATTGGCGCTCTTGTAGAAAAGAGGTGGTTAGTTCTGACATAACATATCTGCCATGGGTGGAGTTATTGAAACAGACTAACAAAAAGTAACACATCCCAGCATACTTTAAACCTGTAAAACCAATGTGCAGGTAAATGGACATCACATATTCAACAAATACAAACAAATACGGCAATGATTTGTATTATTATCAGTACTGAGAAGGATACTGCTCATCAGTACTCGTCAAACAAGAGTAAGCGCTGAAAGGACTTGACGTGTATATACACACCACACGGTTTATTAGGTGCCTGTATGGGCTTGGACCCCTTTTTACCTTCAGAACTGCCCTAGTTCTTTGTGGCATAGAGTCACACAAATTGAGGCCACTACAATGAACTCATTGTTTAAGAAACAAGCTGTAGATGGTCTAAGGAGCTTGGAAAGAAAAGTGTCTGAACATTTTTAAGCTGCTTGAAGACGTTTCACCTCTCATCCGAGAAGCTTCTTCAGTTTTAAGAGCAACTGGTGGAGAGTCCCAGATTTAAGCCCTATGGGAGTTTCTCCAAGAGGGTCATGGACCCCCTAATGATCCTCTACCTAATCACACGAGCCAAGGTGTGAAAATGGGTGTAGGTCACAATCAGCCAAAGTTTCTGGTGAACCCGCTGTGAAACCTAGCCTCACCCTATCATGTGATTTCCTGAGGTCAAAGGCGGAAGGGATCTCAACACTGGATTATAGATGGCAGACAGTTGGTGTCGTAAGCCACCGCCTCTCTGAACAGCCAAGTCTTGTCCCGACCACCTCGACGGGACAAGACTTGGCTGTTCATCTGCATCTAAAGAACAAAGGTCACTTTGACGCCAATGTTCACATTTTGGACAGAGAAGACAGATGGTTTGAAAGAGGAGTGAAAGAAGCCATCTATGTCCACTGTGAACGGCCATCTTTGAACAGAGGCCGTGGCTTCTATAATCCAGTTTTGAGATCCCTTTCCAGACGCCTTATCAGGAATTGGGCAAATACAGTGCACGAGCTTCAGTTCAATTGACTTTGAACTACTTGCAAAGTATTTTCCTTTTTTTTCTTATTTAAAACTTGTACAAAACAGTAACACAGATGTATCTGGTGAATAACTAAAACAATATTATGCATAAATGAATCCTGCCACTATACATGACAGACTGCCAGCAGCAGCAGTTCCATTTTCCTTTCGGCTGTGTTTGTTTTCAACGTTTCCTACACGCACCTGCTGCCTGTAATTGACAATGTAACTGCTAACGCTAAAGATGCTATGACTCTTGTAAGATCTTATAAAATAAACATACTGTGTTTTTTAGGAATTGAAAAGCTACTCTATGAATTTTTTTTTTTTTTTTAAAGTCAAGTGCTCTGAATATATGACATTTAATGAACAGCAAAAGTTTTGGGCTAAAATAAAAGTTACTTACCAAAATACTGTAACATTTTACTGAGACTGGTATCTCACTCGTTCCTCGCAATAAACAGCTATACTGATTTTTATAGCATTATTACGGGATTAAAGCATTTTTTTCTTGAATTAAGTGTTTACCCATTAAATATATACACACATCTATTTCCTATTAATCCTACTTTCAAACTGGTTAATCCTTTTAATGAAAACAACCTTAATACTGTGTTCAGCTGATGGATTCAAGCAGTTTTCCAGCATGCAGACAGTTCTACCATTGAGCAAGATTAATGGACTAGTGAGCCATTCAAAATCTAATTGTTTTGTCAGTGGTAACTTTCTTTTTTATCTTTTTCTGCGCACCTACCCTGCCCTCAAAATAACTCATAGACTCTATATAGAAACCTGATTGCAGATTAGAAAGGGATATTCTTTTTTTGGTACTCATCTATGAGATTGACTAAATAAATAAATGACTAAATAATAATATTAACAATAATAAAGACAATTATAATACTTTAACTATAGTTCAGCAAAAGCTAAAGTGATTTTCATGTCTCCAGTATCACACCCAGGGGCATATCCATGAAGCATCATCAAGCGCCCATAAATGCTTGTTTCAGAGCGAATGGAAAATGATTTTTAAACTGTTTAATGTGATTTTTGATGCCATAGATCTGTATTAGGGCATGGGGCTGTACATGAGCCTGAAACCAAATCTTTCTTAAACCATTTTTCTACTCTCTATTTCTCATAAAATACCTGATTTGCAGTTTCCTCCAGCTCACCAGCTAATCTTATACCATCCTATTGAAAAGATCCTCAAAACATGTACTTCATCTGGATACCATTTCAATTTCAAGAGCTCTAATGTGCAGCCATCAAATTTAGTAATAATCAGAAGCACAGAGGATATACACTTTGAGTTTCAAAGAATTTTTTTAATTTCTGTCATTTCTCCTACTTTTTTCAGCATCAGTGTTTCAGTAATGTTATTTTTTTTGTTCATAGTTATACTTGAACTGTTCCTCTTGACTGAAGTAGGTGGCACTTGATCAGCACATTTTCAACAGAAGAAACAAATGATGTATCAGATGCCTCTCGCAGAGAGCGCACTGAGCGAACCTAATACCTGATTTTAAAAAAATGTTATCAAAGAGACTGAGTAACTAAAGTCATGATAGCCATTATGTGTGAGTGGGATTTTAGGTTAAAACGCAAAGAAAATCTGCTCTGCGAAACTTGCTTTATAGTACAGCACTTAGGCCAAAAGTAGTTTTTAAATGAAACATTTGGTTAATCAAAATAGGAGAAAAAAAATCTGGTTGAATATGTAGCACCATAATAACAGGTCTTAATGATGCCTAACAGTGGCTTATAAAGCCCAGAAGTAAGAGCTGGACATAAACTGGTCACATTTGTGAACAAGTCTGTGTGAAAATTGCTGCAAATTCTGCTGGACACTCTGCACACGCTGTTGTGATCAAAGCCAAACGCAGTGATTAGTTTCAGTTGCAATCCTGACGTTTCCTCTGTCCAAACATGGCTGATTGGATTTTGCCTGGGGTGCAATGCCAGTCGTACTGGGCTGACAAACAGAGATTCTACAGTAGCTCAGTCTGGATCTGCGGGAAGACAGTGAGAGCATAGTTAGAGGACCTTCATGACTGGAACAAACAGATTCAAATAACACACTAAGCAAGTCTGAAAACACACTTAGCTTTCAACCAGTCACATGTCAGGATGCTGAATACCATACTTTGTAGATGGAAAGGTAAAAAGGAGAAAATACTTTCAGCAGAGAGGATCGTATACTGTGTCAAAGAAGAAATAAATGGATGCGTGTCACGCCGTGCTGCATGTGAGGTAAGGCGTCTTTTATAGCCGTCCTACATGGCGTGTGGGTGTTATAACAGACTAGATTTATACAGTCAAGAAGCTTAATGATTCTGTCAAGCAGCAGTCTGCATGCAGGGACACACATATACACTCACACGTGCACATACAAACACACTTATGTGAAACAGAAGAACAGGAAGCTGCAATACTGTAGAAAAGGAGAATTGCATTGTAGATATGTGATACTACTGTTACTATTAGGTTGAAGTGAATAGTAGTTACTCAGCAATTACTATAAGAAAATCAGCTCTGGGATGAAAAGTGAGTTCATATCACTTAGATCACATAGGAGCCTTTAATCAGACAACTTTTCAGTTTTTCCATTAAGTGTACTTAAGGTTTAATACAGTCTAAGAGCTGTTAAGACTAACAGAAGAGTAATAGATTATTTAACTTTATCACCTCGAGATGAATGCTGTTGTTGTGATTTGGCGGTATATAAATAAAATGTAAATGGAATTGAATCATTTAGCAGATGTCTGTGAAGATAAACCTCATAGTTCTGAACAACATGACCCCTTGCATGCAAATGATTCAGTATTTCCATTGTTCTGGTTCTGAATAGGCCTCAGAAACTGGTGGTAGTGGGCCATAGCAACATATTGTTCTTCTTGCTATAATGTGTTCTGCAGTAAATTTACATAAGCCAGTTTGCTGAAGGTTCTTTCTCTATGAGTAAACATGGTCTTGCATTATTTTGACAAGACACAAACCACATTAGTGATAATTAGCGTTTCATTATCCTGTTCATCAGTAAGTAAAATGGACACATTTAATTATTTGTGACATTATCACATTGTTTACTATAAGCTGGGAAAATCAGGTGTGGAGTTTTCACAAAATATGACATTCATGTCAGAACGATACAAAAGGAAGTCTCATTAGGATTGGGATTCATTTTTCAGGAGAGACAATTAGAGCGCAATTATAGACAGATAATATGAAAATCCATTATACATTTTTAGAATTGTGAATAGCCTGTGCAAGATTGATACTTAAATATAACATTGTAATGAAAAAGGAGAATGTAGCTTATTAGGTTTTTTTTTTGGTATTGTAGCTAGTAGAAGCAAAAGCATGATTTGTTTTTGTGTGAAAATCCAAATCCCTGTACCTGAATACAAAAACAAATGCAACTGCTGTTGTGCTGTGATTAAATCCTGACTTCTCTGTAGGAGTAGCAGTATTTGACTTCAGGCAAAGAAAATTTTCAAGCACAAATAAGTATAAAACCATTTTTTAAAAATATATCAGTTTACATGTTTCTTAGATAAAAAAAAAATGTCTTCAATAAATTTGCACATTACTGTCTGCACATGTAATTTTGCATTTCTTTGGGGTATGCATTACTAACCCGAGACACATTTTAAATCCCCTACAACTGCCAGGGGACGTCATTTTGACCCTGTCCTGCAACAAAGCTAGCAATGACATTAGCAATGACAGTGAAGGTATTGCTTGAAGAATTTAAATTGTAGTCTTCATCTAATGTTTCTAATTAGGTTTGACAAAATAATTATCTTAGACTAAGTTTCAGCGGGCTTATTTTATTTAGAGGTGTTTTCAGTTGTTTCATTAGAGATCATAAAGTTCAAATACATATTACTAATAAGCAAATGTATTTATGTATTTGCATGTATTTCTCTTTGTTTAATGTGTACATTAACTGAAAACTAAAAAAGAAACAGACAAAAAAAAAGTATATCAGAAAGGCAAATATGTTTTCAGAGTCCTGTATTTACAATCCCACAAAATATCCTTGATGTCATTTTAGCCAGCCACGTTAAGTCGTATGTTTGCACACACCCTCAGACGTAATCAGATAGTCATTAGCTTTGTACCAGACTCACAGATATCAATGTCTCAGCTGATGTTAAAAGAGGGTGATCTCTCTTAGACAGTTTTGCTGCTTTGCCATGTCCACATTGAAGTAGAGCCATGAAATAGTAGAACTACACGGGGTGGATGGAGATTGACAGCCCACTTCTGTTTCTTTGATCGCAATTTTTCTTTAGTTTCTCCAAAAATTCAGGAGGTTGAAATGCTGCACAGGAGTTAGGAGCCATGAGCAATCCTGTGTAGCCGTCCAGCCTGAGTGAAGAAAGGCTCTTTTTTTGTGGTGAAAAGCAAATGTATGCACGTCTGCTTTCACGGGGTGTCTTTAGTGGTTTCCTTCTTTTTATAATGCACATTTTTTTCCATCTGATCTCCTCATCTACTTTACATAGCCATGCATGGATAATTTATACTACCATAAATAATTACTGGACTTTTAAAAAATTTCTATCTGTAAATTTCACTTCACTTTATAATGTGCACATTAGCATGACTCCACTGACAGATCTTGTAAATGAGTTTTTAATGACTGATTGGAGTTGATTTCCACCGCTGTACATTATTAGTGTACTGACCCTGCTTGACTGTGTATTTAAAAAAAAAAATACAAATAGACATGAAATTGATTATACATAACATATTATACTGTGTCAATATTTAAAAAAATAACAACTAATCCAAAATGCAGAAGTAGTTTGTGGAAAAACTCAGTACACCCTTACTAATTCCATAGAAATTAAAAGTGTAAGTAGCATCCAGGTGCTGCTAATCACACTTGCACTTGATTAATTGATGAGCACCTCAATAATACCAGAAAAATTGTCTGTTTGCTGGTATCAAGCAACAAGGCGTGCATTAGCATGATGTCAAGCAGAAAGGATGTCAAGCGTTTTGGTGGCTGTATCTCAGGAGGTAGAGCAGGCCATCTACTAATCAGAATGTTGGTGGTTCCAACATACATCATAACAGGTCTCACTTCCATTTTGTAAGCGTTTCCTTACCTGACACTCATCTCTCCCTACACTCAGTTGTTCACCTCTCTTGTGCATGGTCTACTGCTTTGGATGGCTGACTACAGGTATTTAAACTCCTACCACTACTGCTTCCAGCTTCACCTGCCTCCCTCTAATTCACACATGTATTCTGTCATGCTTTTACTGACTTGCATTTCTCTTCTCTCCAGAGCGTACCTCCACCTCTTTAGGATCTCTTCCTCCTGCTCCCTTCTGACACTACAGATCGCAATTTTTTCTGCAAACATCACAGTCCACTCATGCTTGACCTCACCTGTCAGCCTGTCCTTCACCATTGCAAACAAAAAGGGGCTCAGAGCGGATCCCTGATGCAATCCCACCCCCACGTTGAGCCCAAGCATCACTCCTATAGCACCACCTCAACTCATTGTCTTCCCACTGACACAGTGCAATTCCTTCTGACCTTCTCTATACTTTATTATAGATACTCTATCAGGACTCTCAAAGCAAGCATCACAACTACAGTGCTCTCAGAGCTTCAACAAGTGTTTTCCATATCTTCTTGGTATGGCTGGTCAGCATTATTCCTCTGCAGTTACTACAGCTCTGCAAATCACCTTTGTTCTGTGATGTACTTGTGATGATGTTGTGTGATGAAGATAATTCACAACAGAGTGGCTGAAAAAGAAAAGTTGCAATAATAGTCGAAGTTCAGACCTCAATCAGGTTGAAATTCTGTAGAAAAAACCTTAACAGAGCTGTTCATAAATGAATACCTGCAAACCTCAATGAATGGAAGCAACCTTTTTGAGAAAAGCTGGGCAAAAATCCCTCTACAGTGAAGGAGGGTGTGAAGAGGGTGTGCTTTCTTTTTCACACGACTATACTTGGGATCCTTTCGGACATGTTATTATGTCCAAATATTATCTGAGAAAATACGAGGCGGGTTTCTCTTGAGTTGTTTATATTCTATGGATGTTCCAAAACTGATATTATAATGTGTGTGTGTGTGTGTGTGTGTGCGTGTGTGCGTGTGTGTGTGTGTGTGTGTGTGTGTGTGTGTTGACATCTGTTGGCGTCAAAGAAACTATAGATCATTGTTGCATTAACAGAGGCAGTTGAAAATATCTAAAGTAGCATTCCTGCCTGCAATGGCAGACCGGGCTCAGGCAGATGTGAACATGGCTGAGGCAGGTAGTGACTAATGATGACCGTGACACAGACTTGCTTTCACATTGCAGCATTTCATTCGGAAGTGATGCATCTGTTTATCTCA
Organism: Benitochromis conjunctus; assembly: GCA_015052645.1. Lineage (NCBI taxonomy): Eukaryota > Metazoa > Chordata > Actinopteri > Cichliformes > Cichlidae > Benitochromis > Benitochromis conjunctus. Next base: position 19,597 of record VOQK01042370.1, on the reverse strand, counting down.
TATGTGTTTTTCTCAAAATTGAAATGACGTACAGCAAAAATTAAATGATTAATGAAACTTGGTTCAAATTGCAGCTTGTGGTGATTAAAATTCTCATAGTAAGAACAGTTACTTTGTTAGATTTTCAGATTGCATTGTACACTCTGTCAGTTTGTCTCATTATTGCAGCAATTGTGATTTCTGTTTAAAGAAAAAGTATGTTATTACTTTTAATCGTGATGATGAACCCAGATGTGCTACGTTAGGATTACTTACCTTACTCCAGGACTCTGCAGGGTCTGGCTAACCTGAGATTGAGCCACATGCCACACTAAGAGACACTTAAACATTTGTGTTCTTACTTTGATGTGTGTATGCATTGATTCCAGTGAAACTGCACACTAATTATTCCGAAGTGATAACAACAGATTTAATGCTGGTGATTCCTGCCAGGTGGGAATAGCAGGGAGATAAATGATCACTCTGTGGTCTCATTATTAGTGATGCTTATAGCTTCTGTTGATTATATCAGAAATGATACTGTTGTCATCTTACATATGAAATATAATATCAGTATAACGGCTGTAAAAACTACAGCATAAACAGTCTATTCTTGAGAGAATTGTCAGTTAAAATTAGTGCTGTCAACGTTAACGGGGATTTGCTCATTTTGATGCGTTTATGCGGGCAGCACTAGTTAAAATACATGGATGATACACAGAAATTATGAGATGATACACCCCACAGATGACAGATGATGATTTTGTGTGATTTGACATGATGAGGTGAAGAGATGTGTTGATGTTAATTTGGCTGAACTGCATCTTATTTTCCATCATTCTGTCCTTACTCACCAGGGGTTGTCTTGATTATAGCAGCTGCCTTTGGTACCTCCTCACCTGTGTCCTCTGCTAACATGGCAGATGCATACACTGCTGTATCTTGAAGTAGTGTAACTACTGTCATTCCATGTCAGTAGAAATATGTTGTTGGGGTTTTTTTTTTCTTTAAAAAAAATGTGGGATAGGGTGGTCACTGATTGCTTCTAGTAAATTACATTTTGCTTAATTTGAATATGTTATAATTCATCAAGAGAGATCTAAAAAAAAGTACATGTTCATAATCTGAAAGACAATTAATGTAAATGTACTGCAACACACTTAAATGCATATTTTGCATGGCTAAGGGAAGGATGATATTAAATAACTTTTTAATAAAAAACTTTACATTCTATTCTTAATGCTACAGCTTATGTTATAGACTCCTAATTGTAAAAGCCCAAGTGCCATATTTTAACCCTTTAAAGCCTGAATGATAAAATATATGCCAAAAATATATATTTGTGTTTTTTTAAATTGGAGTGATTATTTAGTCTTTGGACAAGTAAAAAAAAAAAAGAAAAAAAAGAAATATATTAAAATCTATTAATTTACATACAAAAGTTTTACTTTGTATCTTATTTGTTACATCCAGCTTTCCAGAAAACAATCACACTGATGTACTCTTTTGAGTTCATTCTCTGTCCTCTTTGTCATCTCTGCATTAGCACCTTGATATAAATAAGTGGTATTTTGAACTTTTAAACTGTACACACCAAAGGAAAAGCCATGACTACAAGCCTATGTTTATATCTGTTATTAATTTAAATTAGTCTATTTTTAGCCCCGCTAGCAGATGCAAGAAGCCTGTTCATGAAATGTCTTCTATCCTACATATTCCACAATTAGCTGTACACAATTCCCTCTTTAACAGGTCCTATCATACAGGCTTCCCACATCTGTCTAGCGCAAAGATTGAAATTCACTTTGACAGAAGGTTTTTAAAAGCTATCTTTCTATTTTAGGGAAGGAATACATGAAATATACTGATACAGTAATTTAAAAGAGTAATTCATAGCACATACAGCTCTAATGCAGTAACATCCCAAGGTACAAATGGACTTGCCTCCAGGAACACTCATGTGCCTCGCCATGCCATTTGGGAATCACTGATGTAAATGATATACTAATGGGAATGCCAAGTAATGTACCAATGGATTTAGCTGGGAGGAGTAACACACAATTGATTTTGCCCTAATGGTCTCAGTTGTTGAGTAAGACTTCAGTAAAGAATCATTGTCTACTTTTAGCAGAAAATAATTCACCACATTTACTTTTGATGGTTTTCACCTCAGTTGCTGTAGTTCAGAAGGGCTCAGTCTCAACACTGTATTTATTGCAGTAAATGTATGCTCTCTTGAACAGAATTTTCAGTAAACAGGTAGAGTTTATAATACAAAAACATATTGTGTTGCTCAAAACTAAATTGTGTATTTGGTGGATTTTTGAGGAAAATTAAACATAAAGTTTGTCTTCTTTTAAAATTTGCAGTCCTCTTCTCTGCTTCAGCTAATGGTAAAGAGCATATGACACTAAATCTATGTGGGAGTATACATGTCAAAGATGGAGGACGATTGAGGACACCACCTCCTGACCAGTATACTGGACTTTATATACCACAGCAAGACTTTACCTTGAGCTGAAAAGGCAATAGTTCTCACATTTATCTGTGTATACTTGAAGCCTTCTTAAAGATCTGATGTTGTTTGATCTGTGATGTTGTGGTTCAGATCCTTGAGAACTGACCTCCATCATTTATGACTATACTGCAGAGCCTAATGAAGGGGCTGTGTCATATGTCATATGACTGAGTTTTAGATTGATGTAAAGTTTTGGACCAGTTCAGGAACTCCACAGACTTTTGCAAAAGATACAATCTTGGAAGTGTGAACAGCAGGTGAAACTAATCTCTTTTCAGTCTGTCTTTTCCAAACTGGCTGTGATGTTTTTAGACAATATTTTTCTCAAACATTTTTTTTTAACTTTTTCCTCTTTGATCACGAGTCCCCACCAGCTCCCATCGCATCTTGTTCCTAATATAGTCCATTAAGGACAACTCTGTAGAATTAGATTAGTGATTAACTGATTGCTCTATAATTAAACAGTCACGGCAGGTTGGTCTATTGTAACAACAGAGTTTGTTAGTGTGGTTGCTTTGTGTTTTGGAAAAGAAACTTACGGCACGTCACAAAGAATGACACAAATTTGCTTTGCAACGTGCATAGACTGAAAGTGTTGGAAGTTTTTGAAAAATTCATCCCCAAAAAAGGCACCTCAATCAACGATAAGTTGGTCCTGCTGTTTCTAAACACAAAAGAGTCGAAATTGAGATTTCGGGTTCATCCTATTCTCACAAGAAGGCAGCGGCAAGGAGAATTTTATGGTTGGATCAAGGAATTAAAGCTGAATCGTGGCTGCTTTCGTACATATTTCAGGATGTCAGTAGAGCACTTTGAGGTCTTGTTGGCAGTGTTGGGACCACATCTGAGGAGGCAGAGAAATCATTTCAGGGAGCAGATTGAGCAACATCTAGCTGTGTGTCTGAGGTAAAATGGGATTATTTTACTATTTCCATATCGCTCAAGACCGGGGCACGTTTGGAACCGTAAGTGCACTTTTTGCCAAATGCGGTGGTCTGATTGGTCAGATCTGTTTAGTCGCATGCAAAAAATGTGAGGTGAGAAGAAAAACATCTTCAAGGCACAAAACTGTGGCTTAAAACTTTACGTGTCTGATGTAAAAATCTTTAGTTTGCTCAGAAATACCAATTAGCTTTGCTTTTTTGTGGTTTTTTGTTTATGTTTGTTTTTGCACTCTAGCGTGTTAATATGATATATTAACAGTAGAGAGTGAGCTACCAGAAACTAAATGTTTTTGCACTAAAAAAGAGAAACTTCTCACAAAGGCTTAAACATGACTCACCAGAGCAGTTTATTGTCTGAAACCCCATTTTTGCCGAAGAGACTGTGTGCTCTAATGCAACAGCTTTTCATGGGACTCCAGACCTTATTATTGTTTATCTTATCCTCACACACATTCTTCTCACATTGAAAAACTGGGCTGTTATTATTAATATTGTTAAGACAGTAAAAAACAGCAGAGAAACATGTCTGAAGTAACAGTAACAGCTCAGGCCCATTTCTGTTTAATGAAAAAATGTTTAACACGAATTCTCCACAGAGCAGTTCCACATCATGTTAGAGATATAGCTGAAGGTATTTTTACTCCACTAACTTTAAAGGCTCAGACATCCACTTTAAGTCATGGACTGACTTTTAATATTCTGGTTATTAATCATGCCATTCTTAGCTTTGAAATTCAGCTATTTGTTACTTTACAGCCTTAGATTTGTTTCGCTTGACTCTCTTGATGATTCCTCATTCGCTCTTTTCAGTTTTTTGTTTTTGTAGTGTTACCAACACATTGAGAACAAAAAAGAACCATATTTAGAACCCGATTAGTTCTGTGATTTGATTTCTTTTCTTTTTTTTCTAGCTTTGACATAGTAGAGGGGAATAAATTGAGGTAATGTAGCTTCCAATAACAATAAGATTATCACCCATATTTAATTTATAAACCACTCTGAGGTGAAGATTATAATACTTATAGCTTACTGAGATGTTCATTTATGTGTGTGTGTGTGTGTGTGTGTGTGTGTGCGTGTGTGTAGGTGTGTGTGTGTGTGTGTGTGTGTGTGTGTGTGTGCGCGAGTGCGCACCTGCACATATATATGTGTGTATAACATCTGTTCCACATTTGAAGTGTATCAGCACCTGCTGGAGGATTTTATTGGTACTTTGCCAGACATGATCATTTTGTATGTGTGTGTGTGTCTGTGTGGGTGAATATATGCATAATTTCAGCACAGAAAAACACATAGAACCTTATCAATGTCCATTTTCTTCACCTTCGTTACTTTTTTATGCTTCACTTTTTGACTTTGAGTTGCCGATCTCTTGTAGTCATGCTTAAATTATTGTTATACTTCCATCTTTTGCTGTCTGCATTATGTTTATCATATCTGGATGATATAAATGTGCTCCAGCTCTCCTACCTACTCACAGTAGAGTCATATTGCCCCTGGCAGCATTTTTCAAATGCTTTGATTGATTTAGGAGTTTCCCAGAGAGCAG
>VOQK01042367.1:11412-28047 GCA_015052645.1 Benitochromis conjunctus | reverse complement strand
AATAGAGAAATACTGATTACGAGACAGTTCAACATTTCTAACAGCTGATTCCACATGAAACTGAAGTATCATACCTGCACAGGTGAGTCCAGCTGAATGGGTTGCAAGTGGAATTCTGCGCTACCACCTGCTTGACACCAACAGTGAAATCAAATCAGTTACTCTAAAGCAAAACTTTAAGCTTGAAGTCACCTTCTGCTGCTGCCTTCAGGGTCAGTTAGGAAATGTGACATTTCAGTCAGAACCGGTTTAACTAGAGGTGTACCTTGTTATCTTGACCTGTTACTGCCAGACTGCAGCAAAGCACGGTGTGCAGAGACCATTTTTAGTTTACATTAAACAGATAGATTTAGTATCAACATATAGGACTGTCCTGATAGGTTGGTGTCAATCATCCAGGTAAGGAAATTCCAAAAAGTTGATTCTGTTTATCTGGATGTAGTGTTTTCAGTGGGAGAAATGTTTCGTCACTCATCCAAGTGACTTCTTCAGTCTCAGCTGACTGCAGGTTACCAACGTTATAAACAGTTCATTTGCATAATGACTGAAACTAGCACCACTGAAGGAACAATGGGCTGTGAGGTCAGTTCCTTGATCATTAATATGCAAATTGTCATGACCAGTATTCAACAACCACTGATCAATGATCAAAGGCCATTAATCATTGATCATGACCACTGAAAACCAGTGTTTCTCCCTGTCCAGGATGTGCACATCCTCATCATTGAAAGCGTGTCCATTGGCCTGTAGGTGTGGATAGACTGCAGTCCTGGCCTGACGAGTTAGTTCTTCTGTGTTGTTCCATCCGCTTAGCCAGAGGTTGTTTGGTTTAGATCCTGGCAATCCTACTGGCACTATATTACTCTGTGTCGGGGACACGATCTTTGGGGTGGACCAATTTTTGGCGCAATTTTTGGGGTTTAAAAGTCACAAAGACAGAGAAAATGTGTCTCAACTGTTCCGATACTTCTGACACATACGGGATCACTACGGGTTTTTGCTTAGGCAGCGGTTGTCCTTCTCTCCTGGATCTACTGGAGCTTTCTTTAGGTGCCTTCCCAGCTTTGACAAATGTACAGCTGAGATAACCACATTTACTCAGGGCCTTCTTGATGTGATGTTCTTCTGCTTCCCTGGCCATTGTGTCTGTTGGCATGTGTCCGCTCTGTGTTGTAGCGTCCTGATGACACCCAGTTTATGCTACAGTGGATGATGAGAATCAAACCTTAAATACTGATCCGTATGCGTAGGTTTACACATCAGCTCTTAGATGTCCCCCATTACTGATGGAAATCTCACACTCTAAGAAGGCTAACCTGTCATTTTTCATATCCTCTCTGGTGAACTTGATGTGTTGGTCCACCGACTTAACGTGATGAGTGAATTATGGTACTTCCTGAGATTTGATTTTGTCATCCACATATCTGAACCAATAGCTTGGTGGTGTTCCAGGATAGAATAACAAAGCCCTCTTTTCCATTTCTTCCATTTACAGGTTGGCCACAATGGGTGAAACTGGGGAACCCATGGCACAGCCATGTTTCTGCCTGTAGTGCTGACCCTTGTATGTGGAATGAGTGGAATGAAGACACAGTTCCAAGAGTAAACACACTTGGTGGGTGCTGAGAGTAGTCCTGTTGCTGAGGTTGGGGCCATCCTGTAATCTCTTACAAACTACCAAAACTGCTTCAGTGACTGTAACACAGCTTTTTCTGGTTCCCTAAGAACCATAAGCTCCTCTATAGATGAGAGGATCGTGCACATCATTCTCAGAGAATGAGCAGGTCAGGGATGAAAGATCTGACTATTTTACCCCCCCAAAAACAAAATGTAATCATAGTTCTGGGAATGTGAGTTCTGTTCATTTGACCTCAAAAGCGGTCAGATAATTGTCACAATTGTCACATCCAAAAGTTCTCTTGGCATTGTATGAAAAGTGAAAAATCTAATGGTTTTGAATTATATGTATATTTGAATTATATATTTAAATATTGAACATAATGCAAGTTGTACATTAAACCTTCTTGCTGGGATACCACATGAGTGCTTTTCAGATATATACATATATATGAGGGAAGACATTTCAGTTGCACCATGTAACACAGAAGTTTGTTAGCAAGCTGCATCTGTAAACTGTAGTGATGTAATACATAGATACACAAATCAGTTAATTAGTCCAAAATCAAAAGAAAACCCAGTCACAGGGGGACAAGCCAGTGTAATTTTAGTGCCAGACCCAAGTACAGATAAATGAGCTGCATCAGGAAGGGCATCCAGCGTAAAATTTTAGCCACATTAAACAGGCGGATCATAATGACTGAGATTTGGGGGGGGTAGCTCAGTAGGTAGAGTGCTCGCCTCATGATCGGAAGGTCAGGGGTTCGAATCCACTGAACCGCTTCCCCTCAGGTACCCCTGAGCAAGGTACCGTCTCTACACTGCTCCCCGGGTGCCGTATTGATGGCAGCCCACTGCTTCACTGAGTGAATGGGTCAAATGCTGAGAAGAATTTCCCTTAGGGGATCAATAAAGTATCTTTTTATTTTTTTTTTATTTTCTGTGATGCTGTTTGCCAACAAGGACTCTAAATGTAGGGACTATGACTGTTAAAGAGATAGAGTTGGCTGACACTGAGAGAAGGAAGGTAGATAGTGTGTGGAGGAGACCAAGTGGAAGAGAAGCAAGGCCAGAGCTCTCTAGGTGGATTCTAGCTATTCTACTAGAGGAGTCAGGGTGATCTTAAAAGAAGAGGATGCAAGTAGTAGCGTTAGGGAGGTGAAGAGAGTGCCAGACAGGATCATGAGCTTGAAGTTGGAAATAGAAGGGGTGATGTTAAATGCGGTCTGTACATAAGCCCCACATGCTGGAAGTTAGAAGAGGAATTCTGGAGTAAGCTGAATTAAATGGCAGACAGAGTCCCTGATTAGTGACATCTTTATTTACATACGGTTGCTGTCACACACTCGGCTGCAGCTTTACAGCTCACAGCCCGACATCCACATCAGCCAACAACAACCACGAGCCCTAGTTCATTATATGCAGGCCAGGAGTGATGCACTGATTCAGCTCAGGTGCGCCACAATTTCAATATTCATCAAATTCATAAATTACTTCCTTACCTACTCTACATTAAGAGCAATTACTGCAGATTGGAATGACACGTTTTATAAACATCACTATGTTGTCTGCTACCTGACCATACTACATTCAACTGATTTCAAAATTGTTTGCAGGAATATTTGCAACTGTCAATGAAATAACATATTTTAGCATTACAATGAAGGTGACACAGTCTTTAAGTTTAAACTATCAGCATTATGAATAGGTGTAAATATTTAAACTTATAACTACGGTTTTGGCGGTTACCAGGAGAGTGGTACTTATCTGCACTATGCCAAATTTAAAATTTTGGTGGAGTGAGGATTATGGTGGGGGGGTTTCCTCCTCAGGAGTTGTGCTCAGCCCCTTTGTTCAAGTGAAAGGAACTCTTAATGCATACCGTGATATTTTAAACAATTTCATGCTCCCAACTTTGTGGGAACAGTTTGGGGATAGCTCCTTCCTGTTCCAACATGACTGTGAACCCATCCACAAAGCAAGGTCCATAAAGACATGGATGAGCGAGTTTGGTGTGGAATAAGTCCTGACATGAACCCGACAGAACACCTAGCGACCATGAGGCAGGCCTTGTCCAATTTCAGCATTCAACCTCACAAATTTTCTGGAAAAATTGTCAAAAACTTGCTCTAGACACACTTCTAATCTTTGTGGAAAGCCTTCCCAGAAGAGTTGAAGCTGTTATAGCTGTAAAGGTTGGGCCAACATCATATTAAATCTTGTAGATTAAGAATGGGTTGTCACTTTGAGCGCTTTAAAACAATTATTTTTGAATACATTGATTTCACAATGACACACACAAAAAAAAATTGACGTTGACATTTAAACTGGTTAATATTTCAATGCTGCTGAAACAGGGCTTTATGAGGATGTCCGTTATTAAGATGCTTCACCAAGTTTGTTTCACTATTGTTCATGTGTTCAGCAATTAGTATGGGAGGGGTGGGGCTATTTGCCTACCCGTGTGCAGCAGTGCCCTGCTAACTCGTTCGGCAGCTGGAGGAAGCAGAGTCGGCATTATTGCAAATGGTCAACCCTACTCAGAACATATACTATCTACTGTACTCACATACATATAAAATACAGTTGTTTTAAGAATATTGAAGTCAATAGGTACTGCAAGTATCAGGTCTCATGACATCCCTAGTTGAACCATCATGCAGTGAAATGCATGATATTTTCACTGCATTAAAAAAAAAAAAAAAATCTCTCAGAGTGCAGAAAAAGCACATTCTTCATGTTAAATAGTACTTCTCACTCAAAATTAAACAACAAACAACTGAAGATCAAAGATACTTAAATACATCACCTTTACTGATTAATAACAAGTACATGTTTTATGGATGAAAGAATGTTCAGATATCTGAACATAAATGCAGTGGAAGCATTATCAAATAATAGTGACTAAAGTCAGAGTCCCCAGCAGCTTCGTCAGCTGAGACGCTCAGCCCCAGCAACTTGTTTAGACACTGGGGATGCGTGATAGACTGATGTATGAAGGGTTTTCTCTCAGAAAAATCTTTTAAATGATTTGACAGTTTTTAATGACGCTTGAAGCCTCAGACAGCCTTCTTGCTCTGCAGCTGTTTGGGCAGCTTCCTGCGGTCCTTCATGGCGTTCCTTTTCCTCTTCTTGCTCAGGAAGTTCTCCAGTTTGCTGCTCTTCTTCAGCTCCTGGTATTTTTCAGCCAGCTGCAGCTTTTTCATTTCAGCTAGAATCAAGAATAATTAAAAGAACAGTTATTAAAAACTTCCAGTACCTTTAGAGATACTGTGACTGTTTCACTGTATATTTTTTACAGGAATGAAAAAAAAAATTCTTAACATATTTTTTTCATGATTACCATCTTAAATCACAATCAGAATTCTTTAACAATCCCTGACGAAATTGTGTAACTAAGTCACAGTTGGGACCACAGATCAGTGTATTCCTAGTGTCAGTCCCAAGCGTGAATAAATGGGAAGGATTGCATCAGAAATGCAAGATGTCATTTTGGGATGCTGGGTCCAAATACTTTGTGAATCAATAGATGTGTACATAGAAATTAGGCATTCCAAGATCTCTCAATGATCTTCTTACATTTCTTGAAGAAGAATGGTTTTCCACCCTCACTGGCTCGCTCTCTCTGCTGCCTCTTGAACTGCAGCTCTCTCTCTCTCTGCTGCACTTTGCTCCTCCTTGCTTGCTCTTGGTTTTCCTGCACAAAGTCAAAATTGACAGATTAAAAGGCCTCCTCCGAATATAACCATGCTATTATAAATGGAATTGTTTCCATTTATTGCTGCTGCAAACACACACACTACATTACAAGATCAGATTAAAACCACAGCTTAGCATGACTGAGTAGTTTGGCAAGCTAGTCAACTAAGATTCACTCATTGTTGTACAAACAATAACATTAGTAAGCATGGAAAGGCCATTATTTCATCTTTTATAACCCATACAAAGAAAAAAGAAGAAAAAAAAAAACACACACCCCTGAAAATGGTCAGTTACATGGACTGGAGTGAAGAGGAAAAAAAAAATCACTGAAAAAGCAGCAAATGTCAAAAAAAAACCAAAAAACTTTGAAAGAGCCTGGAGAACTGACTGTTGCATGCAAACAGAATATTGAATATTGATTTGACCAAGGTGCTGTCTCAAAAGAGATAAAACATAGGAAGACATGATAAAAGTTAGGAAAAAGAATCATAAAATGAGAAGATTTGAGTAAGAAATAAAACAAAACAAAAAAAACCAAAAAATGTAGTACAAACTCATTCTGATTTAAAAGCCAAGGAATCAAAGTGGGTTTTCAAACGGGTTTTGAAAGTGTCCAATGTTGGGGAGGTCCTGATGTGAAGGAGCAGTTTGTTCCACTATTTATGAGCATTTACAGCAAAGGCCTGATCTCCTCTGTGCTTTAATCTGGACCTCGGGACAGCTGGGAGCATTTGATCCACAGACATCAGTGATCTTGCAGGAGTGTACCAATTTAACAGATCAGAAAGGTATGAGGGTGCTAACCCGTGCAACGCCTTAAAAACAAATAATAAAATCTTAAAATCAATTCGAAAACTAACTGGCAGCCAGTGTAAGGATGCCAGTATGGGAGATATGTGGTCTCGCTTGCGCATGCCAGTTAGTAACCGTGCTGCAGCGTTTTGGACCAGCTGCAGTCGGCTAACTGATGACAGACTGACACCAGAGTAAAGACTATTACAAAAGTCGAGGCGAGAAGAAATGAAGACATGGATAGCTCTCTCAAAGTCTCTAAAACAGAGGAATGGCTTCACTTTTACAAGTATCTGAAGATGAAAGAAACTGGTCTTGATAACAGCATTGATCTGTTTATCAAATGTTAGATTACTGTCAAAAGTCACTCCTGAGTTCCTCACAAAGGGTTTTTTTAAAATCACAAAGTACTTTTAAACACACTGCTAAAAATGCTGCTTGCCAACTACAAGCCAATAGTTTGCTTGATGGTGCTGCCCTTAAGAGGTCTGTACCAACAAGATGTTGATGATGCATGCTCCTTATACTGAACCTGCTTCTTTACATGGCATATATAACTTGTATATAACTTGTACATAGCTGTGTAGACACTTACTTTACTAGATACATTCCCTGTGTAGGTAGATAGGTCTTTAAATTTAAGTCTATTTTTTTGGCTTCTCTTTTTTCCTTCTTTTTTCCTCTTATTTTAAAGGAATTTTAATGTAAAAATCTCCATGCTGCTAACGGAGAGATGCCAAACTGTGTTTCACTGTTCTTGTAACAGTGACAATAAAGATCTATTCTATTCTATACTATGATTGCATAAACAAACAAATTAAAATGTTTTTCATGCATTCAATAAACTAAAATAATGAATGCATGCAAGGAAGATGCCTAAGTTTCAAAACTATTAATGCGCTTCAAATTTTTCTTGATGACAAACAAACAAAAAGAATTAAACAAAACCACAAAAAACTTAAACTTAAACCGTCAATTAAAAGTGAATGAGAGCCAGAAAAGACTCACCATCCTCTTCAGAAGGAACTGCAGTTTCTCCTTCTTCTGGGTGTTTTTCTTTGTTCTCTTCAGCCGTTTCTGGACAATCTGAAAAATAACAACAACAGTACCACTCTTATTCTTCTCACACTAACTGAAACAAACAAGTTTTACAGCTGTTATAATCTCAGATTTTTCAGCCCACAGTTAAAAGTGTCTTTTTTTTTTGTTCCTATTCAGCACATTGTCATTCATTTTCTCACCTCCTTCTCTTTGTGTCGGATGTCATTAATGAACTTGTATGTCTTCTCAAAAATCTCTGGTTTGTATTCACCAGACAAGTCATCAAATCGAGGATCTCTCAGCGTCTGGAGGACAGAACAAAAAGCAAATCATCTGTATATACTTGAGTGCTTGTGCACTGAACTCAACACAGGAGATTTTCTCCACTCACTGGTTTCCTGACGGGGATGACCTGTCGGAGGAATGGTGCTGGTTTCTTGGCTGATATTTCCACTGGCCTGAAATCACAAGCAGACCCTAATGCCCTGCAGGATTTAGATGCAGAAAGTCTAACAGTTGTCTAAGCAGGTTAAGAATGTTCACCTGTTCTTGTTTAGTCGTTTCTTCTTGCTGGCCTCTTGACTCTTCTTGCTGCCATAGGCGACCGTGTTGTAAACTTTGGTTCCCACCTTGTTCTGGAGTTTTACAATGTTCTCAAATGGCATGTTGGACAGCTCTGGGAGGGTTGAAGAAGACACAGGAGGATTTTTTGCCATGGAGACACTACAGTTAGTTTCAATTATCACACACAATTACACATTCAGCATTATATTGGTTTTGTGGCAGAAAAAAAAACAACAAAAAAACAAAGGGGGAAAAAAATCCCTAAAAAAACCCAAACAAACCTGTACTGGAACTGTTTTTTTTAATGTTATTTCTCCAGGCCTATAGGGGGCGCAGGTTTGCACGGGTTGCTATGTTGAGCCACTTAGTTATTAGAAGAAGCATGATAGGAAGTTGTTTGCTCATGAGTGAAGCAGGACATGGTGCCGTTTCTCAATCCTAAATACGCGAGTCCGGACTCGTATAATTGGAATTGAGAAACGGTCTGCGTCCGGCGGTCTCGCGAAATGCATGACGGGTTATTTGGCTCCAAGTCCACACAAGTCACCACCGATGCATGCTCGATAAAACGGGCGGAGCGAGAACACATTCGGGAACTTTTGGCGTTCTCGGCTTGATTCGTACTTTGAATTGGGACAGTACTTGTCTCCGACTGATAACGTATAACGACTACACGAGAACGCAGGTACACACAAGTACGCATATTGAGAAACGGCCGGTGTGTTCCTTCCCATCTAAAGCCATGTACTTCGTTAATCCCTTTGAGTGGCAATATGAGTAAGTTTCTTACTTGTGTTTCAATTACCAGACACGGTATATGATATTTTTGAAGTCATTTGGAAAAGTTTTACATGTCAGTAGAAAGAAGTTCAGTCTAAGTTGATGTTTATGTGATTTTTCTGTATTTTGTATCATTTCAGTTTCACATTTTTTGTATTAAATCCTGTCCAAATACCACATGTGCCTGTTCCTTGGAGGAAGTGATGCAAGAGAGAGTTTAGCTGGCTGTGAATCTCAATATAGGACATGGAGTCACATTGGGTGCAACAGTACAAAACCAAAAAAATATCAGAACCTGGAACACAAAAATATGAAAATGCACAGATACATAAATCAACAATCTTCTTTTGGTATGTGTTAGTGTGTGTCTGTCACAAAATGTACTTGAAAATGAGGGTGGGAACCCTATGCTGGTCAAAATCCTATTTGTCAGGGCAGCTAAATGAGGAGCACCACAACAGGTGGTGGCCAGAGAGCTAACTGCTAGAGAACACACAAGATGACAAGCACTACTGTGTTTGCTGGTTATTGCACCTGCACTGAAAGCATGCTCTGATTGTAGATGGCTAAAAACAACATCAACAACAACACAGATTTTTAAAAAATTCACCATGGTTTATGCTTCCTAACTGGACAGAATAATATCTCCCAAGTTTAAATGACTTTGTGTTATACTGTGATGATCGACTGTTCCACTCTTGAGCATTAGGCTCTTGTAGTTAAGTGAGTGGGAAACACTTGAGTGCAAATGGGCCTCTGATTGAAGGGTTTCATGATCACAAGAGAAATACAATCAAGCTGATGCGCACTTCATGGAAATTCATACAAACACACTCTTGTGGCCAACTGTACTAACAGGGCTTACGCCAGAACTTAAAGGTAAGGTGGTTGTAATGCCCATGCCCAATTAGCTGTCCTGCTAGGACAGTTGTACCCACTTAAAAAAATGACAGACGTAACCTGCAGATCACGTTTCACCAGTTTACCATCATAATGTTCATAGTGTTGAGCTGCAGACACACTCACCCTTTCTGATGTCCTCCTTTGTCTGGACTTCACTGCTACCACCAGCATTTTCTGGGTCATCATCATCACCCTCTTCTTTCTCAAAGGCTTCACTGTTGCCATCCTCTTCATCTCCCTCTTGTTCTTCACCAGATTCTATCTCATCACTGCTAGCTAATCTTTCCTCATCTTCATCGTCATCATCAGTCTCCTCCTCTCCTATTTTGTAGCACTGCTCTTCCTCCTCAGTCCCTTTTCTCTCAGTAATCAGTGCAAAATTCCTCTCCACATCAGACTCCTCCTCATCGCTGCTGCTTTCTAGCCTTTTCTTCTTTGAGCGCAGCAGCTGTTTCTGCTTCTGTTTCATCTTTGTTTGTGTGGTTGTGGTAGATGGAGAGAGCTAGTGGAAAGAAAATAAATATTAACTATTTTATGCGGTGGTGACTTTGTTATAATTATTCAACCCTATAAAGAAGAAAACGTTCTAAGAGTTTGAATCTTTCTAATGAAGCTTTCCGCCAAGCGCGGCAGCACTGAGCAGGCTGGTACCGGACTGTGCGCCATCTTGCATTAGATGTGTTACACGTCTAATAAATACGCGTCTCCTGCACTCCATTGGTATAAGTGGATTTGGTTTCTTATTAAAAGTAGACCTGACATCAACGCGAGCGCTCCTAAACCATTGATTAAAGTTTTAACAGTTCTGTGTTTTTTTGTACTTTCAAGATACACAACTTTAAAAGCGCAGAATGTCGAGAATAACCACACTGTATAGCAACTAGGTACTAGCTAATGATCGATGCCGCTGGATGGAAACCTCGTCCTGAAAACTAACGAATATTAATATCAGTACTTTCTAATAATCCTAGCAAATCTCTCCGAAGACTGAAATGTAACTTTTCACGGTTTGATAAGGACTACGGTTACCTAACACAGCAAATAACTGCATGCCAAATTGCATACATAAAGTGTATCGTGAATTCTATGCGTATTTGCTTGTCTAACACATGAATGGGTTTTTACGGCAGATTTATTCGGCTTTGATAAGATCTAAACTCTGAGTCGGGTTATATGGAGGAACAATAATAATTCTCAGGACAGTCTTCGGTATCAGTTTACTTCATTTTGTACCACCGGAAAATGGCGTCATCTCGTGTACAGTGTTTACTTTCAGGAGACTCATTAGGTTTATCATTCACACGCAGGATTAACGGTTAGTCAATGGGGAAACATAACAACTTCCACAGTCATTTTATCAGGATGAAGACCTCACTGAAAATCAAATGTGTTTTTAAATGAGCTGCACTCTCCCTCCAGCCCAGAGAGAGCGAAACACAATAACCTGAAACAACTGAACACGTCATCCATAAAGCTTATGAAGTCTGCTTTTCCCTGTATTTCCCATAAAATAAACGTTAACACACCTGAATATAGAGCCGCTGTTAAAGTCGTTATTTCCTACGTTCCAAACACACGTGTGTCGATGTAGCGTACCCGCATTACTCCAGGAAGCAAAACAAAGCAGTTCCTGTTTCAAATTAAAAGTTTCACTAAGAATTTTTGCCACATCAACCATTCAGAGTTTGATATACTTACTGTCCAGGATTCATTGTGTTCATATTTCTCTACTATATTTGTACTTGTGAAAAGGTAACACGGTGGCGCTGTGATATGTCACAGTAAGAAAGTCCTATTTCTAGTCTAAAGCACAAAAGCTCTAGTCTAAACTGTGGGTTAGCCAATTTAATAGTAGTTATTGTAAAATAACTACTAGGAAAATAAGAGCTAAATTTAAATAAAAATTAAAATAACTACTAGGAAAATAAGAGCTAAATTTAACCAGTGTTAAGCTAATGTTAATTGATACTCATGATAAATGTTTCTGGCACATCCTCAGCCCAGCTCCAAATTTGGCAACTCTTGGCTCCAAAATAAAATGGAAAAAAATCAAAAACATACAACCGTTTTTTTCCCTGTGCAATTCTTTACAGAAATTTAATTTATTTTCCAATGAAAATCTTGGAAACTTGAATGATGAATGAAAAATGTTTATGGTTGTTCTTCACTATTTCATAGAAACATGTAAACATGAATCTAAATGAAAACTGAAGTGGCAAAGCGTATAAAACACAACTGTGCCTCTGACAAAATTTGTCAAAAGCTGTAAGCTAATGTTTTTCTTCCAGCAAATGCACTGAGGAAAGGACCAGTATGATATGCACATGAACTCTGGGTGCTGTGAGTTCTCTGAAAAACAAAGAATCAAATAACTCCATGGTACAGCAAACATGTGCCTTAAAGCAGATAACCCATACGCTAGAGAGGAAATGGCATCTGACTAATTTAGAAGATCTTCATTTAACCTGGAAAAATTTTGTTGCTCCTTTGAGGGAAAAAAACTAAAACATAAAACTAGGACATTTTACTATTCATCACTGCCTGAAGAAAATAAGAATAACCGCAGGTTAAATTCAATGTTCTTGCCAGACTGACAAAAAGTCAGAGGTCTACTGAGCCATGCATTCCTTTAACCTTATCTACTTTGCAAGTTTCTTCAATTAACAAATTAAATTTTCACCATTACAGGAAAAAAAATTCCAACCATCCATTTAAAAAATGTAAAAAAAAATTTATTTATTTATTTTTTTTACAAAATTAAGCTAATGAGGTGATAACACAGAGAGACAGAGAACCCTTCATACTCACTTTCATGCTTACGGACAATTTAGAATCCCCAACCTAACCCAGTGCAGATGGTCAGATGATGGATTTAGACCATGAACCTTGTTGTTATGAGGTAACAGTGCTAACCACTGGCCCACCATTTAAACTTGTTTCACAGACACTATTCAAACTTTAAAATGATACCAAGACATTGAACGATTCAATTTGTATTCATCCCTTCAATATCTTTTTCCCCCCCCACTTTACTTAGACAATATACTGGATATGTTTTGGAAAGTTAGTCTTTACAGTAGGAGCATTAGCTGCCGCAGTGGGAGAGTGGGAGAAATCAAAAGATTTATCTAAAAGGTTTCCATTTCATCTGCTACTGAGGTGACTTTACAGTTTGTCTTCTTTCTAACAATGCACCTCTCAAACTTAAAATATGTAAACTTGGACTCGTGTGTATCCAAGAGCAGGGAGTACCTTCCAACTGAATCATAAGGACACAGTGTATTTTTACACATACCCAAGATTACTGGTGTTGAAAAAAGCTCTAAAATTAGGATTGCACCTGAATCAGTCAGTCACATTGTTAGTTAATAAAGGGATTCAAAGCATGTGGGCTTACATTTCATATTCTGTCTCATTTTTTTTCTACACTGAGACTTTTTCTAACATACATTTTTAACATATTCAACTTTTTAAAAACTTTGACACATTCAATATTCCGTTGTGTTATGTGCATTCTTCCTGTATCTTTCTGTATTATTATTGTGCTTGATTTCTAGGCTAAAATTATATGCCGTTATTATTTTTTGCCATTTATTTTTTTCTATTTAGTAGTGCGCGGTCTGGGTTTTTCCAAATAAAAAAAATCAAACAATGGCACAACCCTCCATCTTTTTCAAAACTCCTCACTTAATTTCCTAAATAGTTTAACAATTACAACAAGTAAACTCAAACTCATTCAGCTTTCAAACAACATTTTCTTGGAAATTAATTCTGTAGTGTTATGTGCAACTTTCTTTTCTGAGAGCAAATCGGATATTTATTACTAATGGCCTATTATTTATTTGTTTTCTTTTACAATAATTTTAATGACAGATACTTTTTAGAACTCTGTGTGTTATTTAGTAGTATTTACGTAGTAGTTGTTTTAATCTCTGTTCCCCACAAATCAAAGATGTACATGTTAAAAGCATACTCTGGAGAAAGAGTCGCTTTAACTCTGAAAAGATTTGACCGGAAGTGCTGTTCATTGATTGAGTACGTCCAAAATACAAGCCTGGTCAGTGAGATGCTGGGAGCTGAGTAGGATTAGGAGCTCAGCAGGAGAGCAGAAGCTCTGCTTTGTTTTCTGCTACGATCATCAAGAGCTGCAGTCTGGTGTGTAAACGCTGCATGTAGTGCTTCTCTCTGAAAGCACCCTGCTCTTTTTTTCTCCAGACGGCATCTCACCGTATCGCTCGCCGACCCATTGCAACAGGTCGAGCAGGACGTGAAATATAAATAAATAAATGTGCTACGACAGTAAAGCGCAGAGAGAGAGAGGCGGGTAGCAGAGGAGGTGTAAGCGTTGATGGTTTCAGCTGCAGTGGATGGGACAGACCGGGGACCTGCCAACATGATGCCGGTGAGTGGAGAAACACATTCTGCCTTAACGACCCATTCATACACAACTGTCACCACCATCTGAGGGGAAAAACTCCGAGTTCAAACTTTGCAGCACAAATCCTCACATAGCTGGATCACAAATTACATTCATAGGGCCACGCACTGACGTCTTCTTGGAATACTGGAAAGCACGTTTTTAATAAGACTGTGTCCTGAAATAACACGTCATATTTTATAAATTGAACTCTTTTATCGCACTAATCCTTTTTTCCGTTGTACTTAGCTTCCTCTGACTTTGTAATGTAACTATAAATACTACATATAACACAATTAATATTTAACCACGCAGTCTATGTTTGGAAATAAAGATATTAGGTGCAGTTTTAATTTGTGTTGACGTGCAAATATTCAGCTGTAAAACATGGCTCCACCAGTGGTTTTAGCAGCTAGCTCTGTGTTGATATTGTGTCTTTGCATTGGGTGCAGTTTGCACCACGTCTTCATGTGCTGTCATGCGATAACAATTAAAGTAACCTTCTTTAACAGTCACACTCTAAGTGTTCTAGCATTTTCTCCTTGATCCACACAGACTGAAATCAACTTGCAAGCAACATGATCAGTAACATTACTACGACTGTTAAGTGTATTACAGTACTCTGTTATAGAATATATATATAATATGACACCACACTTGGGCCCACTGGCTGCTCAATTGTGGATTTACGTTGCTTTATCTGAATAAAGGAAGTGAAAAAAATGGGGAGCATTGAGGGAACTTGTGCTTCTCCTATACTGTGAATGGGATCAACATATATATATATTCATGGGGACAACTATGTTTTCACAATACAGGAGGTTCTGAAGTCTCCTTTCCCACTATAATTTCCACCCCAATCCTCAAATTTCTCTTCTTCCTCACATTGTATTCAGCAAATATCTGCTGAATACAATGTGAGGAAGCTTAAACACAAAAAACAGGATCAGTTAGACAACAGATTCCAGTGTGGTGGAATCAGTCAGAATAGGGATTACGTGTTCCTCTCATCAAAGACCAACTGGATTTGGATTTGAAGTTGTCTGGTGTCTGTGACTGTCTGCAGTGATTCAAACACAGCCAACTTCTCTGTTGCACCAGCCAATGTCAGACCAGCTGTGGATCTACTGATAATAGATTAACACCATTGCATTGCACCATTGTTTTCTTGTGGAATGGTGGTACTCTTCTGGGTTACAAGAATAAAAGAAAAGCAAAAAAGAAGCGTTGACCTTTTCATGCATGCTACATCCTCAGTCTTACTTCTGCTGAACAGTTTGACATTTCGGGCTGTGGCCCTGGTGAATCATAGTGCTGTCCTGGTACTTGTCACATGTCAGACTTCCCACTCTTCACTGGTGTCCTGTGTCTGGGAATCACTCATGGCTGCAAATCTGAAGTAGTGTGAACTGACCACTGAAGCCAAAGTGTCATAATTTAACTGAAATTCAGATAGATGACATGTTGACTGGTTGGATTTAAGTGTGTTTCAGCTACAGTTATCTGTATTAATGATCTTTTTTTGCACACAAATGGATGGTAGACAAAAGAGGAACTTTATGGACTCTGTCGAAGGAAACAGAACCTATCAATGAGGAAATGGTGAGATGAACTTCTCATTTACAGACCTTATTGTTCTATCGATAGTAAAATCTCTTCTTTGACATCATTATTTCTACATGTTTGGAAGAAGCTTTTATAAAACAATAACAACTCATCTTAAATTAAAAAAGAATTTGTAGATTTGTAAAGGTGACACATATTATACTCTATACTGCTAAATATAGCTTTTTTGATTCACACTTCAAAATAATCTTTATTTTTCTAAAAATGACAAGTTGACAAAACACAAATCAAACAAAAGTCAACTTTTCTTTAATGCAAAATATTCTTGAACTCTATAAATTGGGTTACAGGCTATTCTGTCACTGAAACAACTGAAACTAAAGTGCTCTGCTACTAATGTACTATTGATTAACCGTAAATGAGATTCTGTACACTCATCTTTATCTGACATATTTCACCTTACCAGCCAAAAGCAGGTGTAACAGATTTAGAGAACAAAGCAAGTGTCAGGTATTTGCATCATTTTTTAGTCTGACTGTAAATTCACCAGATAGAAGGATATTGACCCATTTCTCTTATTC
This sequence comes from Benitochromis conjunctus, assembly GCA_015052645.1. NCBI lineage: Eukaryota > Metazoa > Chordata > Actinopteri > Cichliformes > Cichlidae > Benitochromis > Benitochromis conjunctus. Next base: position 12,084 of record VOQK01042367.1, on the reverse strand, counting down.
ACTCATCTTTAAAATTTATCTTGAACTCTCTTTGATCTTTTTAAACCTTAATGAGACTGCTGGCTTGTGGCTGTGGCTGCCGAGCTCTGTGTAGCTTTAGCTTTAGCCACTTTACCTTTGTTAACTTCCTTAAAATATCCATGTTCAGCTGGGTGAATGTGTGGGTTTAAGTGTCTGATTAAGTTTTCATGGTGCTCCACCCACAGTTTAATTTGGTGAACTTTGTGTCTTCACCCATAGTGAAGAGCTTCCATGTTAATAACATGTTATTATGTAGTTGTATGTGTTCATGTGACTGTTTGCCTAGCTCATGGTTACCAGACAGGGCCAAGAACGCTGGAACATGTCCAGCCCCTGATTTGTACATCTTTACTTATGCCGACTTGATTGGCTGCCCCTCAGCCAAGGTTTAAAAGGTTAAACCTGATACCTTTTTGTTAATATTTTGCTTTCTTTACATGCATATATTTGTCATTTTCATTTATTATATTTAATTCTGTCCATTTTGTGATTTACGATGTTTTGGAAAACTCTAATAATTGTAGTAACAATAATAACAACAATAATAATAATATAGAGATTATTATAGATATAATTTAGAGATCGAATTAAAAAAACGGTCTAAAGTGAAACCTTTAGAGAAGCCTATAGAGAATACCTGAACATATGCTG
>VOQK01042365.1:57873-78802 GCA_015052645.1 Benitochromis conjunctus | reverse complement strand
TAGATATAGAGCTGGACCTGGGAGGATATTTACCCAGCCTGACACAAAGACTGAAGACTGAAAGCAAGGCAAACAGCTAAGTGGAAGGATGCAGGCAGCCTATAAAAAAGCAGAGGAATGTGACGCCCCAGTAACCTTCAGTTCTCCATTTAAGGAGTATTTTTTGCATGTTTAGAAGCTGGCTTCTTTTTCATCCACTATGTTCTCCCAAACTTCAAATAGAAATGAAACATGTGGAGATTTGGGACTTTAAATGAATATTTAATAATCTTGTCTTTGTTTCCCTTCATATTTAACCTATTGCACAGGTTAAATGGCTGTTTTTCTAAGACGTATCCTGTTCAGTTTGTTTCTTATGTATTACAGTGCATGCAGCTCCAGCTGTTTGGTCTTCAGCGCTCCTGCTGTATGTTTGGCTGGACAAAGACTCATCAATAAATATCTTGGTGACAGGCTTCGTTCATCTTTCGCTGGATATACGCAGAACAAACATAACAAATGAGAATGTGATTGAACACTGCACAGGCCACTCTGGAGTCTGTGCACTGCTGCATTTCATTCAGATGGTCATAACAGAGACTACAAATGCTGAGAAAAAAACGCTATTAAATATCTTTTTGTAACCCGTTTTCACAATGGTGTCATAAAATATCACAAGATGTGAATTATGAAATGCCGTACGTGACTAAACACAGCCATTAAATAATTATATTAAGTCATCAAATTGTAACAAAACCTTGTTACAATTTCATAAAGTTGTTTCTTGGATTGAATAATATTTACTTAAAATGACTATGTGTAGAATATTAACTTGTTTTAATTAAAAGTGGCAGCAGCGTTTCAGAGTCCAGTGTTGTTGGGGGTTTTTTTACACTACCACTGGGAGGTGCCAAAGCTGAAAATGCAAAAATCCAAATTACATTTGTGTATTTATTGTTGCACATTTCAAACAAATTATTTATTTAAAATCGAAGCATCTTGTCTCTTCCATTTCTTTTTATTTTGTAAAGCTGGAAATGCAGACTTTCACTCTGAACCAGCACACAAACCTGGCATGGTCCGGTCAATGTCCACGGACTTTGCTCAGCTTTTGTTTTGGGTGTTTGTGTGTATGTGGGTGTGTGTGTTTGTATTGTTCATGTTGTGTGTACTTAAATCTCTTTACTGAGTCACACTGTGGGGAGCAAAATGCAGATCTCCATAATGTAAATCGATAAATTTTAGTATGATGGCTTAGCCGTGATTACAGTTATTTTTTTATTTCCAGGGAATGAATGTATGTCATTGTAATCTCCTCGGACGGAAGGCATGGCAACACAGCTGTGCTGTTTGTGTGTGTGTGGGCGCTGGAGAAGAGTGGACTCACTGCACAGACCATCACCAACTGTTGGCAGCCAGCAGAGTCTCTTAGTTCAATTATTAAATCCCTATGTGTCCGCCCAGCCCACACACTCGGGCCAGGTTCTTGGCAGTATCTTTGAACTGCAAGTTTTTAGATGAAAACTTAAGTCTGAACAGCTTTTAAAACACACAGGAATGCAGTTCAACATAGTTCAGTAATCGATAAAAGATGAGACTTACCTTGAATCTATTTAAGCCATCTGTAGTATTTGTCATTTATTTATCAAGCAGACGTCACTTTGCTGTGTTTGCAGTCTCAGGCTTTTGGGTAAGAACAAAGCAGACTTCATTCCCTCAGAAGAATCTGTTTAGTACCATGAGTGCACCCAATTGTTTCCCTAGAACAATTTCAATGCCTGCTCAATTCACTCTTGTCACAGAGAAGAACAATAGAAGATGTCACAGCAGACATCTTTGTGTTTAGTACAGCGCACTGAGATACCTGCTGCCCAAGGCAAGACAGAGATGCAGGAGGAGACTAGGCATGGAAATCTAATGAGATGCTTTAACACTGTGTGCATTTGTCAAGGAGGTTTTGTTTTATATAGACATACTTATTTATGTGGGGGCTTCTCAGCAGAGTCTAGCTTAAAGTATTATTTACTGGGCTGAATGAGATTTTTCTCATTATAAGAATAGCTCTTCATGATGTGAGAAAATTAAATGTATAGCATCATCTCATTGAAATGCAGCTTTTTTTTATGCACAAGAACCATTAAAGACAAACTTGCTTGCTTAACTCACATTCTCAACTCATGCACTGAGTTAGATGTAAGAAAACATTATCCCTTTAGATTTGCTGGTAGCTGAAGGTTGCCTTGAAGCAACACAGTACATTTTTATTTATTTATTTATTTATTTTGGCTACGATACCAGAGTTAAGACTGCAATGGATGATGCTTTTATTTTTTTTTTAGAACAGCCAAACTTGTATAAGCTCAGCCAAAGTCAAACAATGTTTGTCTTTCTTCTTCATTTACATAAACACTGAATTTGATCTTTAACTCTTCTGGCCTATTCTTATTTGTTCTGGTCATTTAGCATAAGCTGCAGCATTTTACTACTTTTTGCTCTGCTCCCACTCTAATGAACTGCACTGTGGTGTGTTCATTTCAGATTTAACAGCCTCTAGCATTTCTTACTAAGGCTTTTAATGTGAAATATTTGCAGGAAGTTATCGTGGAAAGCAAAACCATTTTATTTGAATAAAAACACGGGGGGGTAGAGATGTGGGTGGCGAGACAGGTCAGTCTAACATGTGATTAATATATGTAAACTTGCACTGTGACTGATGTGAGCAACAACTCAGTGATGCATGTCACTGTTAAATGTATTTATAATGTTCAATGTTGAAAGGCATTATATAAGGCTAACACATTAGCACATCATTCGTTTTAGCCTGTATGTACATCAACAAGTGTTACATTGAAGGAACTCTCCTGTTTGCCAGTTACCCCACTGTATGGGAGACCACTTCTCCTACAGAGGACCAATCACACACGTCATTCATTCTCAGACCCGCCCAGGTTAGGGAGCTCATTTAAACTGATGCTGGAAATAAGCTTCAATTCCCTTTAGGTCATATTTTTTTAACCTAAAAAAATAATGTGGTCATGTCACTACTACCCAACGCTGATTACAGTGTCTATCAAACTACTGAGTTAATGTTAGATAGCTAACTAACTCATTTTTACTTTGTCTCCAATTAGAATATCCTGAGAACCATGAGGCCAGCGCGTTGTGGAACCAAAGGCTGTCTTTGACATTTAGCCATGTAAAGAACAGGAAATGCTGTGTAATGGCACAAAATTGGTTCTCCTTAGCATAAGCAATGATATAGCAATTTTCAGTTTATCTCACTTCCCAAAATAATTTGGTTATCAGCTACCCTGAGGACTGTAATTATGTTTTCAGAGGAAAAGAGTGGGTCAGCAAGTGTTCTGCTTCTTTACGTAGCTCAGCAACTGCTCCCACAGTTGTTAGGGTCAACGAGCAAAATATCTCATAATGATGCTATTTTATAGAGGTTGAGAGGGGGACAGAGAATTCAGTTTCACTGACCCTGCTAAGAGGGAGATTGATAAAAGTTAGTTTTATGCTGCAGCAACTGCATTTTTCACTCTGCGTTACTGTGCAACAATGTGCACCAATATATATGAAAATCTCCGAGCCTGTCTGTGGTGCTTGGCCCCATATTTCTTCAATTAAATGCATTAATCTGCACAAGCTTTAAATATAAATGTTTCATTGTAAATAGTATATTAATTAAAAAACACACACACAATTATGGCTCTGTTATGCACATATGTACGGCAGGTGGGAACAAAGAGATCTCAGATTATGTAGGCATGCGCTACATTCGTGGTTATACATCATCTACATCATCCTTAACATTATGGTTTATTAAATTTTCCCTGTAAGATAAATTTGGATGTCTTCTTTGATGGAACTGAAGCTTAGATTCAATCAAGCAATGTGATAAAAAAGGATTATGGAATATGAATTGCATTAATCATGCCTTGCAAAGCAACAGATGAGAATCCATGTACTGTGTACTTTCTACAGCCTTGCACACTAATAATAAGAACTGTGCTTTTTTTTTCTGAGTCTTGAAGCGAGGCTGATTGTTGTCTCACGCTGAAACACTGAATGCTTCATTCACCCCCCAACCACGGTGGCCTCAAAATCAGGCCTTCAGGCTTTGGAGAGAGGGAAACAGACAAATCATGACTCTTTTGTTTTCTTAGTGGGTCGTTCCACTGGGGACATGCGCTGCTGGTTGATTGCCAAGACTCATTAAAGCCCTGCTCCACATTCTTGAATAGTCTGTTGGACATGAGTGGCTTTGTTGTTTTTCTCTGATTTGCACTTTTATGTCTTCCTCTCTGGGCTCTTTCTCTGAGCTGACATGCTGTGTGACACCTAGTCTAAAGGATGCCGTCTCACCGCATCAAAAAATGAAAGAAGTGTTGATAGAGCGGAAAATTGCCCTTGTTGGTCCCTTAAGTGACGCTGGAAATTAGATAGCCATGGTGATATACCTCTGCAGCTGCCACAGAGGCTCCACTTAGCAGCTTACGACACTGGGCAGGTATCAACCATTCCCCTTGGGGCTTCCTAACCTCAGCCTTCGCCTTCTGATAAAAACACCCTCAAATGCATCCAGACTCGGGGTATGTGAGGTGGTAAGCAGAGGGCCAAACAGGAAAGATTCACCAGGAATCTGAAATCATGAATGACAGTTGTGATCGGTAGTTTTAGTTTTTTGGGGGCTGGCATTTGGAGCAAAACAACCATAGGTTGAAAAAGCCTCAGAGTGTAAATAAGTCAAAAAATTTCTGTCGATGCATTCTTCATCTGCTGCATTGTCATTTCATTTCCCCAAAGATGAGTTTCTGCTGGCCAGCGCGATACAGCCGCAGGCCATTTGTGCACACAATGAACAGCTTGAGGTGGCTTTCCAAGGGCTTGATGAGCTGTCAGGACGTTGTCACTATAATGGAGCTGCAGCTGACCAGTGTGTTGTGTAGCCAACAAAGCAGTTACTCTTTGCTCATTTTTCAAAGCATTTATATTTCAACAACATTTGGCAAAGAAAACAACCTATTTTTCCAGCGTGGACGCTCCTTGGCTTCGGAGCTTCATGAATCTCCCGGAGTAATTAATTACCACACACACAACCACACAGCAGCGTACATACGCCACGCTCGTTGACCTGAATTAATATGCATCAAATGAACATTTTGGCCGCTTCATCACACTTCATAGACTGGGTGGCAGGTGAGAAATATGAAGTGATTTTATTACGCATATTTCACTTTCTGTTTGCACGTCTGCAGGCGAGAAGATTCGACTGCAAACAGGCTTCGATGGAAATCTGCTTTGTGTTTCCTTGCACTCTTCCACCCTTCGGGAATCTTAATGGTGTGAGTGCAAATATCTTTTTGATGAAGTCTTATATGGTGTGATTACTCTTAATGAGCCAATCTGCCAGCGCCCCGCTGTAAAATCATGCTCAAGATAGTGTTAATGCGTGCAAATGCGGACCGCATTGCCTCCCACCTAGTTAAATAATAGCTCCTACTGGAGTCTTGATACAGCTCTTCTGAAATCTGCAAACTCTGGGTTTTGATTGATTAAACCAGAATATTTTTAGGAATCTCACACTTTTGGTTGTTGGTGGATATATTCCAAGGTGCATTGGATTTGAGCCCTCCATTATTTAAAGAAATGTTACGGTATTTATTACAAGTGTTAGTAATGAGCTCAAGTATGTTCTCTCGTCTTAAAGTAGACTGAGAGTACCAGCAGTGTTTGAAAACAGGGAAAGAGACTACTTTATTTCTGGGCACAACATATTATGATAAAATGTCCTTCAGGTTCCCTCCAAATGCTGGCAATCTATCTTGAAAGCTGTTCATATTTTCTGTGGCGCATCTTTTTAAGCGGGAGGAAAATCAATGGCTAAGCAAAGTAATGACTTCCTACTGGCCTGCAGCAGTGACCACTGTGGCACTGCCAGCTGTGCATCCTAGTGAGGGTCTCCAAATAATGTGCTGCAAAGCAATTTTACTTCTCAAGGATAAGCCATAATTCACCCTTTAGTAACCACTCTCACCACAGTGTCCTTATCAATACAGCGTGCTCTCCCCTCCCCCCCCGGCTACCCCCTCCTGTTTTGACTCGGCACAAATTAATTTTACTTACAGTACAATTCATCATTTCCTCTGCTGTTAAGAGGCAAAAAGAGTTATAACTGACTAGAGGAAGATATCTTCAACTTCCTTGTTCTCTTGCCTCGTTTAATTTCCTCTGTTTTTCAGGAGGAATATGCAAAACAAGAAATCGTTCGGCTAAATTTTGTCATCGTGCCGTTAAAGCATGAAGTGTGTTTGCCTCGCTGTTTAACTGCTGTTGGGAGACAACAGCATCGTTCGAGATTCATGATGTATTGTAATTCTCATTATGCAACACAGGGTTGTATAACAAAATTGCAGATGTAAGCCTTTTATGCAACTCACAAAAAAACAAACACAAATTTAAATTGATAAACAAACTGAATACATCATTAAAAATAAATTTGTTATTCATGAAGTCTAGCAGCCAGAGGACACAAACTGCTCTGACGTCTGGAGGTACAGCAGTGGCTACTTTTGTTTTATTTGCAATAATGGCAGCAGGGTAAACAAGCTGAGGTAGGTATACCCTTTAGTATCCTCTGGGCTCTCTTGAGACACATCAACTCATTGATATCAGTGATTCAAGGTAGATGGGCAATTTTAATCCACATCACATCCAGTTTGTGTTGCTTTAAGTAAGGATGTTTCTGCATTTACAGCATTTGATTGTATTCATAAAGAAATAGAAATGAGCATAGTTTTTGAATAGTGGACAAGGTATGAAAAATCAAAGAGTTTAAGCAGTTTCTTCTGTTCATTTAATGTATATTTTCACCGGAGCCGGCTAGGATGACAACCTCCAGACAATGGTGGCAATACCCCAGCAAGCTGTTGACCAGTGACCAAGAAGAACATGCTACTGATGCTGCTTTCCTTTAACCCTGGAAGTGGATGTCGGAGCTGGGAGTGATGTCAGTTCCAGGAGTAGAAGTTGGAAAAACAAGTTTGTTTTGGTCCTTTGCAAGGTAGAGCCATTAATCCATCACAATTCCTATTTCAATTCCTGTTTTTTTGCACGGCATAGTGCCCCATCAGTGCTCTGTGTATGGGTCTCTAATCCATAACAGCTGCAGTACCGAATTTGAAAGTTTGACAGTTTTACTATTGTTTATATGCAATGCTGCCATCTTGGATTGTGAAGTTAGGGCTCGTAGGGCTTCTCTGACTTTCTGAGCTGGAAATTTGACTTGAGGGGGCATTCCAGTTTAAAAATCCGATTTGGAACTCAGGAGTACTGATTTCTCTTCTCAAATGGAATGCAGCATAAGTGCCAAAGGGAAACTTCCAGATCTGAAAAATGAAGCCATCACAGAAAAACTACTGTTCCTCTAGGTGCAACTTGAGGCTGGCTCCAAAAAGAGATCCATCCCCAAAGACTCCCATGTTAAAATCTACAACTTCACTGTTTTGTTTCCTGTGTGATTTGTGTGTCTGAGTGTAGCTTGCTAACCAAGCTGTTATATTCCGGGTTAGGCTCTTGGAAAAGATCAGGCAGGGAAGACGTGGATACGTGTTTATTTTGAAATGCAGGACATAACCAACACACTCAGGGGGAAAAAACTCTCTTCTATTACTGGTGTACATGGATCCTTTTTGCTATACGTTGGTCAACCATGAACTAACTCTGTAACAGGCATTTTTGTATTTTTAGACATAAAAAAAGAGTACTGTTTAGCATTTTTTAGAAAGTGAGCGCAGTAAAATAATTGTGAGATTTTTGCATGTAACCCTGTTGTATGTGTACATCTGGGAGTTCCTTTCTCAAGGCGCAAAGTATAGGCTGAAAAATATTTAACTCAAGTGCACAAACTGATTTGCTAAAGTTTGCAACAAACACTACTGCTAATTGGACCAAACTGAACTGACTGTGCCTCTGTTTAAAAAACTGCACAACTTTTGTGAATCACCTGTAAAAGTAACTACAACTATGAGCAGGATTTAGCCAAATTGAAAATCTGTTTATAAATCTGGCCTGTCGAGTGTAACCTTTGGCTCTAGAAAACGAACACTAACACTGAATATCCAGACGGTCAAACCCACTGGGTGAAGTCACAGTGACAACGTTCATCTTCTATACTGTCTGTGTTAACTACCAGGTGTGGTATCAGTAAACCACGTGCTGTGAGATGAGATTATGCTCTACAAACAGAAGAAACGTGCATGCTAAAGAAAACAGCTGTTTTCTGTGAGAAACTGCATAAAAATGAAAATAAGGCACAGCAAAGATGTAAATTGCTATAACCACAAACAGTAAATCTTGGGAAGTCATCACACTCAATAGACAGGATGTCAATACTCTTCTTCATTCTTCCACCACTTGTGAACAACACCCTGAGAAACACTTTGTGCCTCAAGTAGAGTAAGTCCCACCCACGAGTGAGAAATCTACTCTTTCTGAAAGTAATCACCATCATTTAAAAAATGGATCATTTAGCACACTGTCTGTCCAGAGTACAGAGGCAAAAACAGGAGGCCACATGACCTGCAGCACAGCCAGGAGCAATTTATGGCTATTGGTGGGTTTCTTGGTTATGACAGAGCTGTTGGGACATTATGCTGGGAAAAATGATGATGTAGGAACCAAACATCTGCAATCTTCTCCCAATGCAGAGTTCACAGACCTGAAACAATAAGCCAGGAGGCAGGAGGTTGAATCTTTTTAATATTTTATACTACCCAGATAGTTTTGCAGTCATCTGTGCACTTTGAGGACATGCATTTTGTTTTTCAAACCAAACAGGTTTTTATTATTTTGTGCATGTGCACGTGTCTTCACTTTCTAGCTGCATCCCTAGCCCTTGCGCTAAATGGAGAAAAATGTTGAGGTGTGAAATTGGGAGTCACTTGGAGCGCTGTATACTCATCTCTCTTATCAGCTGACCCCTTTTTAATGGGTTTTCCAAATTCATGATCTGTGGCTGTGGGCACCTTCTTGTGTGGTGAACGCGTTTGGTCATCCCCCACTGAGAGAGACTGATTTTAGGCTCACAAGGAGCATCATATTCATATTGACTCATGGTTATACGCGTATAACTACCTACAACACAAACCAAGGCTCAGTGAACACACACACACATAGAATTACATATCTTATCCATACCTCTAATAAATTGCTTTAAGGTTTAAATGTATACTTGTCAGTTATTATTAAGGGACAATCAGCAAATTTTATTAAAGACAGTGTAAATAAAGACAATATCTGTTGCCGGGTTTCAAAAATAGCGGTTTTGATTTTTGTGAAGGATACGCTCTCATGGCTCATCGAGTTACACCACTGACTAGCCAATTGGTGCAGTCTGCTGAAATCACATTTTCAGATTACCTTGGATAGCCTGGAACCAGTGGCCAAGTAGGTACTAAATAAGTACCTGATACCAGGTACTACCACCTAAGCGAAAATGCTAAAACTGAGCCGAGTCGAGTCGAGCCGATCCAGGTAGGTACTAAAGGGAAAAGGCTTTTTTTTTTTTTTTTACCAGCAGCAAAAATGGAACCGTAATTTTAAGAAAACAAGCATTCGACCCTTCGGTTGACACACCTGTTTGCCAAAGCTTCATCAGAAAAGGTCTTGTGGAAGGGTGGAAGAAGAAGATATTCTCAAGGTAAGGAAACAAGGAGAAAACACTGAGATATCCCAAAGGACACAAGAACTGGAGTGACAATAAGTAACACATCTCATGGAGTGATGACATTTTTGTGTACAGAGGAAGTCAGGGGAGAGGTACTGTCATGGTTTTGAGCTGCATTTGAACCAGTGGTGTTGGGTATTTTGGAATTATGAAAACAGAATTTGCAGTCCCATCTAGAAAGTGTCTGAATGGCAACAGCTTGATTTTTCAGTATGGCAATAATCCCTAACACATTGCCAGTGCAGTAAGCATGCCTGGAAAGAAAAACACATAATGGAACACTATAAGTCATGGACTGACCTCCCCACAGCCCAGACCTCAGTATTATTGAAGCAGTGTGGTGTCATGTTGACTGAGAACTGAACAAAATATGTAGTTTAAAGCAAGGAATATGTTACAGGTATTCCCATCAACACATACAGATTTTATGTTATCTTTAAAATCAACTTTAAACAGACTACACACTAGAGCAGAGGCGGATGATGTAACTTTGCCATGAAAGCCATAACAATTATTCACAATCGTACAGCAGAAAAAAGGCTGTGGTGGTGTAAGGGTTCATAAACTGTGCTCACTTTGCTGTACTGAAACCCTTCCAGTATAATTGTTTTTGCTGCTGTTTGATTAACTAAATGGATGGTAGAATAAGGCCATAATTAATCTGTGTTTTCACTACACACATCCCTGTATTGTAACAAGGATTATTAGTTTGTTTATTTCATATAAATTTATACAAATATTTAATCCTGCTAATAAAAAAAAGCCCTTCTAAATTGAAGGTGAATGTGAAAGTTACAAACTGAGCTCCCCACCTACACAGTAACAGGCATGGACATACACATGTAACGTTTTATTTTGTGTTTTAAATCAGACAAACTTTTGGCCAAGGCAAAAATGCAAGGCACACCGGTTATCACATATCTGCAATATAAATCCTTTGTCATCTACTTCTTCTCCTCCCTTACCTTCTCAGACTCTGACACAGTCCAACTAATGGCCGTGCTCCCTCTGGTTCAGGTCCAGCATTCTTTTAAAACCGGCCAAGTTTCTTTCATTTTGGTGCCTTTTTAGCTCGCTTGGCAAAGTGATAGCATTATCCAACTTCGCCTGACAGATGATGCTGTCTTCCTCAAGCCTTAAGAGAGGTAACTTTCACAATGCTATCCACAAAACGTTCAATTTCTTTTCCTTACTTACCGGATCACCTGGTTTGCGTCCCATATTTTTACTCTCAGTAGCACTCTTGCTCTCAGTCAGAGCATTTGTGTCAATTTACTGGTGTTGATGTTGATGTTTGTTAGGATTTTTAAAGATATATAATTTGTCTCGTTTTGGGAAGTAAGTGCCTAAAAAGTAAAGCTACTGATACAGTGATGGTTAGTTTTTATGTACTTCTGCATCGCTATAACAGCGTATGTTTGCCAGGCATACATGGACTCACCTCAACGCCCCTGTTCTAGAGTACGCTAAATGCTGCCTTTTAAATCATTGATACCAACGCTACCTACATCTATTTAGCTCCTGCACTTATATTTTATTTAAGTGTATCCAGAGCAAAAATGTACCATGTACAAATCTGTGTAAACAAACACCCACGTATACAAATGGACATGAAAAAGGTTCTGTGGCTACTCCCTATTATCCAGATGAAGCGTAATCTAACTGTGGCCTTTGATCTTCTCTTTCTCTACATCCTGTTGGTGCACAGAGCTGGATAATGAAACTGCAACAACAATTCTGAATAATGCACCTACATGGATTCAGTAACTGTTTCAAAGCACACACGTATACATCACATGGACAACAACAAGCTGCAGCAGCTACTGAAATGAATGTTTTTGAGCAATGGGGACGTGACTGCACCTCGTATGTGTATAAATCACCTTCAAAGTCAGTCCTTAGCCCCTCATATGACCTTGTTAGTGGAATCAAGCCATGCAGAAACCACTTTTATACACTACGATCAAGATAATTCAGTTTACTGAAATGGTCTGAGTCACTCTAGTAGTAAAATAGCTGTGTACTTTGGAAGAGAGCATTAAGTGGATACTGAAATACTGAACTGTACCCGGGGAGCTCATAGGCTGCTATAAGCCAATGAACCATTACGCCCTTCAGGGTGATCCAAGTGGAGATAATTATTATATGGCTTTGGAAGTATAGTACTGGAAATAGCACAGTATAGCAAAGTGTATGGTTATGCTGGAGTGGTAGATGTTATCAAGCATGGGTAAAACTGGTAATATTTCCACAGTTCCTTCAAGGCATTTAAATATATAGCAAGACCTTGGAAGAGCTATGTTAATGAAAAAAGAAGCTAAATTCTGCAAGATTTGCAAAACACATTTTCAGATTAATGAAGGTTTTCCCAACTGCAGCCTTGACCTTGTTTTGTTTTAAGTTAACTTGAAGCCTCCAAAGGGTCTGAGCAAGATTTGACTTTAATGCCTCTGACTGCCGCTGCTGTTATTAAAAAAAACACTGGCAGGCATCCCGACTTTCACTGTCACACTGAGAATCAAAGGAAATCAAACAGTTCACTGCTGAATATCACAAGGGACAGGTTGTCATGAGTGGGCAATCAGCCACGGCTGACAAGAAAATCAAGAACGGTGCAGATGAATAACTTCCTGTCTACACAAACCCCGACATACATATATTTTTTTAAGATTTCACACTTCTGTATTTCAGATGAAGTTTCTGCTCCCATTTTAAACTTTTTAACTAAAACTTTACATACAACACCTTCTTTAAAAAAATCTTAGTAAGTAAGAATTTCTTTCTTTTATTATTAATTTTCTTTCAGTGAATATCACTCTCATGTTTGTAGGTTAAACACTGCTTCACACATGTGATACTTTTGGAGTTTTCACTAGTTTTAGCTTTAGTTGAAGTCTTTCAGGTTATTTAATGTTTTTATCTTTATTATTATAAAAGATTTTAAATAGTGGGGATAGGTTCATTGGAAACTCAAAATTGTCAATAGGTGTGAATGGTTGTCTGTGTCCATGTGTTAGCCCTGCGACAGAGACCCTGAAAAGGATAAGCGGAAGATAATAGATGGATGGATTGATTAAAAATATGTCACCTCTGACCTTACTTTTACATTTCGCATCTTTCATTCTTTCAAGTTGACCCGAAAATGTGTTTCTTATCTTTAAATGTCAAGAGAAAGAGAATGAGCTGCCGAGGTAGGTACAAATATATTGTAGTACAATACTACATAATACGCTCAAGTTATTCATGTTCAGTTATTAAATAATCATTACAAATTGCTACATAATGTTTGTGTACTCAAACTTCTGTTTGAGTTTCTTCTTTAGAGAGAACAAAGAAAACAAAATGAATATATACAAAATACAATTCCCTCCAAATCAGTGCTTCAAGTGGGCCGGAACGCAGTGGAACGCAGTTCCGGAACTTCTGTATTTTTGTCTTTTGGGTTCCGCCACTTTTTTCTGCGTTCCGGTACTTACTGAATAGACAATATCACAAGACCGATAAAAGACTACATTAGAGTTCCTGAACTTATTTTTTCCCACTTCAAGCACTGCTCCAAATGAAATACTGACAAGACAGCGAGCTGCCTTAGCAGAGGTTTGCGCTCTCGGAGTGCTTCTTGTTCTACTTTTAGTTTCAGTTTAAATCGTTTGTCTATTGTGTTGCTAAATTTGACCAAAAATAAGCCTAACATAGTTTTAATGGTATAAGGTACTATTCATTGGTCAGCCTATCTGGTTTCATTTAGTAACAAACTGCTTCAAATAACAAAACTATCTTAATTAGGTCTATTCATCTGATGTGACTGCAGGAGTGGTACTAGAGAAATCTTGTACACTCAACATGTTTTTTCCTGTTCTTGATAACGCTGCATGAATGCTGCATGAAGTTAATGACAGGAGCTAGTTTTCAGGAGTTTGCATGTTGTCCCTGTGCTGCGTGGCTTCTCTCTGGGTTTTCTGCCTTCCTGGTTTGCAACAGACTGGAGACCTGTCCAAGGTGTGCCCTGGGACCCAGTCTCACCGTGACCCTGAAGAAAATACCTTATCTTAATCTCTCATTTTATTGGCCAGTCTCAGGTATAATATCTTCATAGCACCACGATACTGGTGTTTTGTGGTGTTGTGTAGTCAAGCTGCCAACTGAGGATCTGAGTCAGATCTTCTGATGTACCTGCTCTTGCTTAGTTCAGGTCCACGGCCTCCCACAGTGTGATTCGTGGAAGATATCTTGTAATATGGAAGTTTCAAATGCATAAAAGTGTTAAAAACTGAGCATTAACTGTGTTAGTAGGAGAGAGACTATTTAAGCAAATGAACATAGCCTTGAGCTCTGCAAACTGAAGCCAAGGGTCTTAACTCTGCATATTTGCTTATGGTCAGCAGGGGGCGACTCTACTTTTAGTATCTAAATCAATGTTACCACAGGCACCAAGAAGCATATTCAATTAGTACTTCAATTAGCGTGCCCAAAGTTTGTCAATTAACAACAGATTTTCTCACCTCTGTTTTCTTCCTTATTACAGACTGCAGCAATTAGCTCATATTGTGTAGCTTGGAGAATGGCTCATAAAAAGAAAAGTTTTCTCCTTTTCAAAAAGGCTCCGGTCACAGCTCGACGCTTTAGTTCCGGTTTGGCTGAACGGCGTCACGTGGGAACGCAGAACTGCAGGGACTCCAAGCTGCTCCTTTTGGGATCAAGAACTGAACCTGGTGCATGCACTGAAGCAAAATGACAGTGAGCTCCTCTAATCCGCTGCTCTAATCCACCTCTGCTCAAGGCAACTTCCCTGCTTTTAGCAGAGGTGCACCGCTCGCCAGAACACCTGATTCAGCAGGCACGGTAGCCAAGCGGCTGAAATCGACAGCACACAATTGGAAGAACATCCTATTATCATAATGCGATAAAAGAGGGGAGAAACCAGCTCCAGGAGTGTTTAGATATGCACCGTTTTCAGTGAAAGCTTTGTGAACACTAAGTGGTAAACTATCCATTTTATATGTATGCTCAGTTTATGTAAAGCTTTATGTGATAATATAGAGGTGTTTTATATCTAATACAATACACTGTGTAAGGGCTTAAAAGCTAGACATAAATATTTTAGATCATCATAATTAATCAGTGTCTGCTTTTGTTCCCATTTGGCACTTGTAGCACGCATGGGGGATTTTATGTTGTCCATACGGCGATGTAATCTCTGCTCTAAATGTCATGCATGTCTGGGATGATCTTAGATTTACGTATACTTATTTACTAATGCATGCTTTTATTCCCAGGATCATCAGCTTGACTGATGGAGGATGTTTTTTCATTGCAGAGGGAATTCTCCGGCCTGCAGGCCTCTGATAACGAGCAAACAAATTGGCAATTTCTTTAAAGGCAGTCAATTAAAATTAAAGGGACGGGTATTCTAAATCACCCTCTAGAGATGGCTTATAATTCAACTGATAGCTTTTGTGGAATGTGGAAGGATGAGGACTCATTTGTGTACACGTAATCTGTCATCTAAGGAGTAACTAAGCCTGTGTTTAGTAAAGAACGCTATAAAGTACGATCCGGGACATGTCTATCGTTTAGACTGGCAGAAAAATGGCATGCACACAAAGAGGAAAAGAATGAGAAAGCAGTGCCTGTATGCCTCTTTGATATCCATTAAAACAAGCATTAAAAAGGTGAGGTATAATTAGAACAGTGGAGGTGGGACATCTGCTTATGATTTGAAATTGAAGGTTTCTGAGTCATTCGCTTTTGTCTATTTTGGTTGCAGAACAGCCGGGTTTTTTTTCCTGCTCCATTCAAGCAGGTTTACCCCAGCTCATCTATATTGTTCCAGGTCTACACGTCAGACTAAAAATAAGGCACACAAGGCTCCAGCATTTTCTCTTTTGTGTTCCACCAAGGAGTACAATAATGAGGGTAATAACATCTGCAGCACATGGTCTCTTCAACCCAGTAATAGGAATTTGATTTACTTGTATCTGCCCTTTGGGTCTGAGTAGCTCGAGGCTACAAGGCTTTCATCGTCAAAGCTTTTTAGCTCGGCTCCAAATGGCATTTCTGTTTTTCTTTTTTTTTTTTTCTTCACTTTTTTTCAGAGTTTTTGAGATGGCTGTAAATTTCTATTGTTTCATAAAACGCAAAGAGGGGAACATCATTACAATTTATGTGAGACACGTCAGTAAGGAGAACTGGCTGTTTTTCAGCTTCTTGTATATTGAATGATGTGAGGGACCTTTGCCCCAGATCTGCGCTAAGAAATATATGATCGTGTACCACTCTGACATCTCAGGTGAATTGGATAATAGCATCTGTGGTCATGTGTCAAGGTAAAAACCCAAGAAAAAATCATTTACCTAAATAACTGAAAACAGTTTATCACCAGCGCCTTCCAAAAGGATCCTGGGGGAGCATAAAATTGCCTGGAATTGTGCTTGGATTCACTGTGGAAAATTTGATATTCCAAAACTTTTCAAGTTATTGTAGGAACACTTTAGAGCATTTACTGTACGTATCATGCACGTATACAATAATATGACACAGTATAATGCATATTACACAAGTCACCGTACCCGCAACAGTTCCTCCTGAAACTAAAATGACACAGAGTTACAAATACACACCTCAAAGCTTCATTGTAACGCAATGGAGAACAGCCTGTTTTATTTCAGAGCTACCTCTTATCACACCACGGTGAAGATGATCTGAGATGGGAAAATAACTGGTGGAAACCAAATCGTTACTTCATCCATTATCACGATTCATGGACCCTTAAAACTCTTCGTAACGCTCGCATGTAGTGTATACAGAACTCTTTATATTTTGTGCAATTAGAGAAACTACCTGAAGGAAGGAAAGACGAATAGTCTGACAATTTTTTTTCATAATAACAAAATAAGCTGGAGCTTTTTACTCCTTGTTGTTAATGGCTGCTACACCACAAGATGCTTCATAAATGGTTTCAGTGAATGCCCCAAAATGACACAGTGCATTTAAAAGGCCCAACATGATAACGTCTTGATGCATACTCAATCATCCAGGTAAGGCAATCATTTTATATCACAGGTCACATACAACTCAATTTCATTTTAAGTGGAATGGACCAGTAAAATTATTGGTTAAAAAAAAAACAAGACCTCCAAATTGTTAGTTTCAGGGTAAAAAAAAAAAGTAAACAGTACTTCTCAGTTTTTCACCAGAAAAATGCTGCAGCTGTAGCAAATGAAAGAAAGCTGTGAGCAAGGCTCACACTGTAGAGGAAATAAAGAAGTGAAAGACTTTGTCCTGTTACAGAAACTATCTGTGAATTCACAGAAAATGTTCCATTATTTACTTTGAAAAAACCCCCAATGAAAATTCTTTTGTAAAAAGCGAACAGGAAGGAACTTTTCTGTTTATGTTTTTGTCAGTAAGAAGACTAAAACTAATTGAAGGCTCAAAATTCATGCCGTCCTCTTTTGAAATGTTCACATTTTCCAAAGCAATTCGTCAACTGTCAATGAAATTTGGTGACTTGGAGCAACAGTTAAAAAAAATAAGACAAAAATGACACTTGAACTTTAAACTAAAGTACTCACGCCAAATGAGAGAATGAAAAATAGACCTCAGGCTGAGGATGGTGTTCAGCACGTTTTGAGAAAACAAAAATCTACAAATCAATGAACGCTGTCCATCAGTAATGAAAAAAAAGCAGCAAGCAGATGGTCTTTTGTCAGAAACATGGGATAAAAGAAGTATGCTAATAATTGAAAAATATTTTATAATACGCTTTACAAAGCCGACTAAAGTAAGGAAAAGTTAGTTTCAAAGAAGGGAGGATAGTGAGAGCTACAAAGGTCAGCTTTGGTGGTTAATCAGCATGAACATGACGCTCAACTTGTTTTATTCCAAAGCACCGAATTATAATCAAGTCATCCTTCAGCCTAAACATAAACTATAACTCTTTGATTATAACAATGTCACATTTTGCAGGAAATTTAGAAAACACAGTAGCATCAAATTTGTGGTCGCTTCCTCATCTTATTCTTGCTCTTAATGCTCTCCTTAAAAAATTCAGTTAAAGAAAAACAGAACTGAAAGCAGCTGATAATGACGATGACTCCACCATGTGACAGAGTTGCATCACTAAGATGCAAGCTCATGGAGTAAGACTGATTGTGACACAAATTTACGATGTCTGCGGGCTGGATAGAGTTCTATGGTGTTGTTTATCCTTCCATCACATCTGCTTGGCATTGTATTTCTGCTGCTGTCGCTGTGTTGCTACCCTCCATTTTTCAGTGATTCACGAGTGGCCATTTCTCCACCTTGTGAAGCTATCAGGAGTTTGCCATGAGGCTTGGTATGTAGCTGTACCTTTGTCTCATTTTCTACAAAGAGAATAATACTACCAGTTTTATTGATCCTTCCTTGTTTAGCCCAAGCCCACAGCCTGCTCTGGACAGCAAAATGAGATGAAAAATAACTGGCGGAAAACAGCTAATAATCTATTTCCATTTATACTTAGAATATACGTATTTGACTATTTGGAAATCATCAGAGCACAGCTCATTTTTTCTATCGCTCCTCTGTCTGGATTTTAAATACCTAACGAGGGGAAAGAGGGGAGGGAGCAGCTGATGTGAGCAAGGCATAACAAAGCATGCAATCATGGTGAAATTTTTAGCCAATAACATCACACAAAGCGGGTAAAGACTGCCAAAGCACAGTTCCCTAATGGGTGCTTTATGTGACATCAATATTCTTATCTTCTTCTGAGATCGGATGTACAGGGCAAACGCTCGGCCTCTGGAGGAAAGAAAAAAAAAACTTGCCTTGCACACAATGCTGCTGAATGGATATCGAATCCCATTATTGCTGCAGCAGATCACAGAGCAACTGATTTTAACATCTTTAAATGGCGAAGATTCACATGTGCACCATTACTATTACTTGCAGGACTAAGAGAAAAACTACTACTTTGAAACTGTCTCTGAAGTAGTGCAACACTGCGAGTCAGAAATGGAACCAACATCCCAGATCGAAGCCATAAAAGGGAAACTTGTAGTAGCTGATATTGAGGATATTGCCAATTACGGGTCTCATTTTCACAATTTATTTCCCATACCAGACTATTCTTTTCTTATTATCTCTGCTTAAAGGGCATTGAAAGAAACACGTGGCACTTCTCTGCTTATGGATCTTTTTTCATTAATCATTTCAATGGTGATCTTCTCTGACGGCTGTGCTGATGAGCTGTAACGATGATGGATATGAAGATCTGTCTTTAGCTCTACTGTTAATGCATAGCCTCATCTTACCAGGTGGTAATGGATAGCTCTGGCTTGTTGACGATGAGGATTTTTTATTTTTTGGTAAAGGAGTCCCTTTTTGATGGAGTGAGGACGTTACTGCAAATAGCAATATAAAATGAAGGCAACCGAAAACAAGCTGCTGTTGCATAAATCACTGCAAAAGAAAAAAAATGTTGTATAGGTTTCTATATATGAATGCACAGGGTAGAGGTGGTTTACTTTTCTAATAGTCGCCTGAAAATAGCTCGGTTCTGACAATGCACTAAAACATGTCAGAAACAATCAATGGGGAGGGTTGAGCTTGGAGTTCAAATCAGCAGGCTTAGGCATTATACAAAGGAGACAGCATTTCTAATGCAGGGAGCTCTTTTGAAAAGGCATATTTTTCTGTTCTGTGTGCTTTGAAACAGGGAGGCGAGCTGACGAAAAGAGCAGTAAATTGGGAGAAAGTGGATGATGCTGTTTATACCTTTGCCCTCCAAATCAGCAACACGGGGTTTTTTTTATCAGTACATTTTCAGCAGTAAATTACACTGGCCACGAGTGCTGGAGCCTTTAACACATACAAATAACCTGGGTTATTTAAAGTTTACATAGTTAATGTGGCCTTGTATAAAGTTTGAGGGGTATTTGCCATTTCCTTCTCGATTAAGAGTGTAGTTTAAAAGAGAAGCTCAAGTGTGATGTTTTAGCCAAATGTGACCAAAAACACCAAGTTAAAAAACAAGTTTGTTATATCGCAGAAGAAAAACATCTAATCTTTTTCTCCATTGCTCTCCGTATGGAAATGAGGACAGAACTTTGAATCTGTATACAAATCAGTCACTTGATCAAAGGCACCAGGAAGCACTAAGGCTTGTTATCCAACGCAGCCCTACGGAAATTATTAGTATATAAATGAGCATGCTTTATTTATAAGGTAACTAAAACTAAATATTAAATACAACTTTTGATAGCAGATCATCACACGGCCCTTTATATAAAGGACTGTGCAGGGGTCTTGATCCACCCCACGTTTGTTAATCATTTGCAAAGAAAATGGGGTGAAGGTGGACTGAGAACCTTCACAGACATGGTGAAGGTGGAGGGATTTACTGAAACATAAGCAAACAAAAATGGAAACGCAGTACATAGGGCAAATCCAGGGTTTGTGCGATTCTAACAAGCTTGAAAATCAAGTTTCAACACACCCTGAACTCTCTTAAACAAGCATTTTTTTTAATCACTTCTGCAAGTAGTCTTTGAGAAAAGTTCTCCAGGCTTCTTGAAGAACACTCAAAGCTCTTTTTTGGATGCTGGCTCTCTGTCAAGATGATCCCACACTGCTTCAATCCACAAAAATGAAGTCATTGCTAATCAGATGTTTTTCAGATGGTATTGCATAGTATGTAAGATCTGAGGTTACTTTACTGCATTCATAATTCATTCAATTTTGACAATATCCCAAACACCCTTGGCTGAAATACATAGTGATGACAGTCTGAACCTAAAGTCTAATTTGGATCATTCTATAAGCCCTGTTAGGTCTGATTTTCAGTACAATCCTTGTATACTTCCTGTTTCCCTTTCTTAAAAATGGCTTCTTGACTGCCACCCTTCCCCTGAGACCATTTCTGATGAGGCTTTGTTGAACAGAGGCTAGATCAACTGAAGGGCCAGATGCATCTCTTTACTCCTTTGTCAGGCTTGGGCTAGATTTTTTATCTATGTCTTAAGGACACGACGTTCAAATTGTTGTTTTTCTCTTTCATAGTTTTTAGGCCTGCCACTTCTTTTGTCCTTCAGTGGTCCCCAATTATTTAAGGACACACTGCACGCCATGCCAGGATATTCCAAGTTTCCAGCTAAAAGCTGTGAATCACCTCGTTGGTGCAAAAATACTTTTTCATACCTGTCAAACTGTGCTATCGTTGGTATTTTTTTTTGTAGG
>VOQK01042365.1:44333-57853 GCA_015052645.1 Benitochromis conjunctus | reverse complement strand
TTTTTGTAGGTTCAACTAAAGAAATGGGAACAAATGGCATATTTTTGAGATGGGATGCTGTAACAAAGTGCCAAAGACACATTTTAAAATTGGTCATTTGCAAGAGTGTTTGTTATGTGTAGACACGACATTACTTTATCTCTTGATTTGGTTGACTTTAAGCTTGAATGATTTATAAGTTCGGATTAAGTAACTTAACAAGCAAACAAACAAAAATGCTGCTTAAATGGCATTTTTTATTCATAAAATTATATAGTACAAATTTGCAGAATGCTCGTGCTGAATGTGAATTGCTAGGATAGAAGATATTTCGTTTTGTCTTTCCAACAATACCCATTAGCAATGCAGGCCCTACTTATTGCAGTGACTGTAGCATTATAAGTGCTTTTTTAATGGCTATGTTTACAGATTCTCAAAGCACTTGTGGGAAATATGGGAAATATGGTGTTTCTAATTAAATATTGAAAAAGTTAAATTAACTTGTGATTAAAACTTTGTCTATGGAAATATTTTTAACAGATTTTTCTTAATATTTTTAATGATCAGAGAGACAAAATTATGATTTGCAGTAATAAAAAAAGCTTCTACCTCCACTAATCAAAAAAACAAATAAGATTACAAATAGTTCTTTTGAATTTCCCAGAGCAGCTAAGCACAGTAGTTTTCCAGCAAACATTACTCAAACAGAAGTAAATAGTGAATCAGCCGGGGCTTATTTCCAGTGATGGATTTGTACGCATTAGATAGTCTGCTGAGCATTTAAAGCATCGGGACATATGTAGGACTGACTCCAAACAAACCACAGCGCCCATGTTCATCACAATGAAGGAACATGTCACGTAGTGCCACAGTGGAACCCACTGATGTGTTTTTAATCGTTTTTCAGTGAGAATGGAGCTCTACGAGGGAACTAATTCAGGCTTTAGCTCCATAAAATACTTCTTCACCAGATCTGTTTTTAAATTGGTTTAGGCAGACACATTATGAGAGAATTATGGTGATCATGGACACTCAAAGAAGCCTGAATGAAAATTTATGGGGGAATGCTGCAACTTCAAAGATGGTGATAAAAGTAAAACTTCCAGGGGAGAACATTTTTTAAACCCTTGCTTAAGGTCAAAGCAAAAAAAAAAAAAAAAAATCTTTGAGAGTTTTAAACTTCAATTGATAATGGTCCAAAATAACGACCTAAACGTGTTTCTGGTGAGTTTCCAGCCTCGTCTAGAAATAGTTTCTTTGGATGTTTTCATTGACCCATGTTTACGTTCGTTATCTCTGAGGCAGACAAGAAAAATGTGGGATTTCACCAGGATTGTCACTTATTTGAAGTCTTTCTGTTGCCACTGCTTGAAATTTAAGCAAAGACTTGCACTAAAGTTTATTGCTAAGGGACATGTTTGTGTTATTACTGTGGATTAAATCCAGCTGAAGAGAGGCAAGATTTAACATGGGAAATGAGATGAGAGGAGAAAACAAAAGAAGGTTCTCCAAAATAGAAATCAGATATTCATATTATTTATCATCTCGGACACTTTAATCCATCACTGAGGAAAACAGTGTTTGTCCAAAGAAATCTGGAGGCACATACTACATCTGCAATGTCATCAAAACAGTGTGTAAAGTTGGTCTGAGAGGACAGACTATAAATACTCTGACAGTAGCTGAGGTGATTCTCCAGTGATACTGATACATTTTTAGCAAACTGTAGATGGGACAAAGTCGTTTGAAGCTGACTGTCTGCCAGTTCTCTTGAGACCAGACTCTTTAATCCTCTGTGAAATGTCTAAGCCAGACTGGGGCAGCCATGAAATAAACTTAATGTCATTGTAAATGCATTAAACAAGAGTGCACATTTGACTGTGCAGAGCTCATCTCTCTGTCAACATGGATATTCAGTGACCTGTTTGGATTTTGTTCTGAAAAGATTTTTTTTTTGTCCTTCAGAAATGGATTTAAAAGTACTGTGAAGTCTCACTGATATTTAAAGGAGGCTTTGTTTTAGGTTAGCAGATGTCACCTATTACTGACTTCTTATTTAGAAAATATATCAAGCAATTAAATGATCTGTTTTTTTTTAGCTTAATTAACAAAACTTATTTATTTACAATATGTATGTATGTATGTATGTATGTATGTATGTATGTATGCAGGTAAATCTACATCTGGCAAGATTTCTGCAAACTTTGCTTGGTTTGTCCCTTACCTCAGCTCTAGCATTTACCATATAAAGACTATGCAACAGTATCTTCTGACATATGAATTATCCCAAAACTTTCTTCACACCTCTAAAATGTCATTTATTTTTCTACAACCACTGACATTAACACCTATGTCTAACGTAGAATCACCAGTTACTCTTACACGCATGCCTTTGGACTGTAAATGGTAGCTGGAGTACCCACAAAGAACCTAAACAGGTGCATGAAGAACACAGAAACTTCTCACAGCAAGACTCAAGCCTAGAAGCAATTTCAAACCCAAAACGTTCTTTCTGCGTTGCCACCGTAGAGATTAATGAACTGGCGACCTGTCTAAGATCCCTCATGTTACTCACTTTCAGCTAATCCTGGTTGGAAACAGCCAGGATGACTGATAGATGGATGGATGAATGGATGGATTATGACTGCATAAATCCATAGCAGCCCAAGACTGCACATCTCTGCCAAGGCTGAAAAATCCCTGTACATCTGCATGAACTGGGCCTATGGATCAGCAGTATTTTCTTTCTTATTTCAGTTTGATATGTATTTGTAAAAACACAGTGTAAAACATCAAAGTTTGCACTTGTAAAGTGCAAAATTTCTAGATACAGATCTGTATCACAATGCATTAAGTTCTTCTAAGCTGGGCCCCACCTCTGGTTAAAAGGTGGGGCTTTAATTAGGATCAGGAAGAGCACAAAATAATGACTTAATCAGCACAGCATCCAGTTAATGGCCCATTGTCTGTTGAACAGAAACAGCTTATAATTTCTCACTTGCAGGTCACAGTCAGAGAGGGTGCTAGTTCTCGTCCCACTTGTCAGTAGAGTTAAATTGTTGTGACCTGTCCTGTGGTTTTGTCATCTTGAGTTTTAGTTTATTTTTCCTGGTTTAGCTTCTGTTAAGATTTTGTATATTGTCTAATAATTCTTTTGCACCTTTTTTGTTTTATGCACTTGGGGTTTATTACTATTTATTTAATATTTCCTTGTGAATTTTTTTTCCTGCATACCCTCTTGTACCTTGTTGTCAAGTTGTCATCTTTGTTTTGTGTTAGTGTTTGTATGTTACTTTCTATTTCATTCTGTTAGTCTTTTGCCTTTCATGCTTCGTTGTTGGTTTGACTTTGTGCAGTTTGACTTTGTCTTTTGTCTCATTAGTTTTAGCTGTTATTACTCTGATGTTTCGACTTCCCTTGATTACCTGTGTGTGCCGGTATATGTAGATCCAGTTTTCCTTCGTCTGAGTGTGTCTCAGTCACCCTTGTGTGTTCCTGCCATTTTGCTGGAGTGTCTTTCTTGATTTGCGGAACGGACTTTGTATTCATGCATCTACTTTTCTACCATCATTAAAAGGTGTGTTTTGAATTTAGCTAGCCCATCTTTGGAGTCCTCACATTTCAGGCTTGCTAACGCTTGACATAAAAAAGCCAAACTCTGTTCATTGTAATCGTTCTCCAACGTTATCGTCTCCTCGGATTATAGTACAACGTAGTTTACCTGGAAAGTACATTTGAAATATAATTTTGCTGTTTGCTATAATATAGCACTGTGCAATAGCAACTAGAAAATATGACACTGAGACACAGCAATGACTTTGTCCCTTTAACAATTAACAACAAGCCCAGACCTTGGATTTGTAAGCTGTGTATAGCTGTCTTTTTAAATCCCTGTGCTAAAGGAAACAAATAAAAATTATACAATAGAGACTTTCTAAATTCCAGTTAATGTCTCTCATAGTAGTACAATATGACACACTCGTAACTGGGTATGATAAGGCAGTGCCAGCCCCACAGATCTCCTGATACAGATGTTTCAGTCTACCACTGTACTATGACAATGTTTAAAACATAACATTTTCAGATTTTGCTCGTTTGACTTTTGGTCAAAACTAGCTAGCCAATTTCTTGCCAAGCGTGAAGTTGTAAGACCTCAGCACTTTAGGTGTGGTAGCTGTTTGTTTTTTTTAAGGAGAAACTGCTGGGCTATCTACCAGCAGCCAGCCATCAATGCAAACAGCAAAGCTAAACGTGATAATTTGCTTATATACTAGGAGGCAGAAATTTTGGTCTAATAGCAAGTCAGAAACATTTGATGTCAGTCAGTGACATCAAAGCGGTTATGTAACGGGTTACACCCATTATGCTGCGTTCCTGTTTGAAGCTTCAAGCTTAGATGTTGGGTTAAGTGGTCCTCACTGAGAATCTTCTCACCCTTTTTCTAGCATCATCCTCTATCAAACCAAGCTGTCCTCTTTCACTAGATCCTTGAACCCCCTCTGAGGTCTTCCTCTTTTCCTCCTGCCTGGCAGCCCCATATTAACCTCTCTCCAAGATATGCACTATTCCTCCACTGCACATGTCCAAAGCATCTCAACCTTGCTTCTGAACTTAGTCTTCAAACTTCTCAACCTGAGCTGTCACATGAGTCAATGACCCATGAGATATCCTTTTATGAAACTAAGGGATGAAAAAATACATTTTCAGAAATGACAAACAGAGCCCATAAACTCACCAGGAAAGGGTTTCTGAGGTCTAGCATGAGTGCCATTTTCCCACGCTTTTGGTAACCATAGCTACCGCCCCCTGGTGTCCATCAAAAAGAATGCAGGTTTAAGACGCTTCCCTATTGGTTGCACATTTCAGACCCAGAGGCTGTATATCTAACTATTATTTTGTATGGTAAAAACTAGCAACTAGAGATAAGTGCTGATAGGTTAAATTATTTATTTTGACTTTACTTTGGTGAGTAAAATCAAATTGCTCACCAAAAGTAAAGCCACTTAATTGAAGCACATCAGTAGTGGTAAAGTGATTTATTTATTTAGCAGTACTAACGCTTTGAGCATTTATTAAACTCTACTTCATTACAGGTGGTGACAATTTCTGTCTTGTTTGTTTATTTTCTCGGCCCTTGTCTTGCATGAGCAGCCTCTAACGTACATGTAGTGGCTGCCTCCCCGGGTCTTTCCGGTCGCGTCTTTCCCCTCCTTTTCCATGTATTATTCCACCAAAGAGCTTTAGCGGCTGAGACTGAGTGCTTGTTGACGTCAGCAAACTTATCCAGCAGCTGTAGAGGCGAGCTGAGGAGGAGGAGAGGAGAGGAGAGGAGGGAATGAGCCTGCTGGATGTGGAGCTCGGACCGCGCAGCGCCGAGTATCGTGGACTTGTTTTCTGCGGGACTGCTCGGACTACTTTGTGGTTCCAGTGTAAGTACGGCCGCTCTGTTTCTGTTTCCCGAGCACCGCGCCTGCTGTTTGGAGTTCCCTGTCGAGTTTCTCGACTGTGCAGGGAATGTTTTGTGTATCGTTTGCATTCTTGTGCCTGTGCGATGTTTGTTAGCCACCAGGACGAAGTTGACACAGTTGCGTTGAGCTGTTTATAATATGTTTGTTTGTTTTTAAACAATCAGAGTTTTGTGAGGACGCTGGCATCGTTTTTGTTCCCGAATTCATTTATCTTTTAACTCCTAACGGGAAACTTTGTTGCGCAAGTCCGTGCAAGGTGGACTGAGCTCAGTCGAGTTTGCCTCAAACATTTTCACTCAAAAATCTTTGTTCGTGATTTTTTTTATCTGCGTTTTGCACCACTTTAAAGTTAGTGGTAGTGGATAGCTGCTCGTCAGCCGCTCGTTTTCCCCGCATCTCATTAACGCTTTTCGAATAAAAGGAAGAGGGGGGAGAAAAAAAAAGTCGCTCTCATTTGCATTTGCAGTGACGTTATTTTGGATCATTGTAGTTAACGATGGAGGCACACACCGGGGGGACACTTGCAGCTGGGATACGCCAATAAATGTCTGCTTCAAACATCACATTTTCTGCCATTTCAGAGTTCCTCGCGTTCGCTGTGTGCGTGCCTTTGTACTGAGTATGAGGTCGTGTGTGTTTGTGTGTAATGCATCGCCTTGTTATTTTCTCAGTGAAAAGAGGCACATTGATCTACCTCCATAGTCTGCAAAGGCATATGAAATGGCTTTTAGCTTTCATCATACCCTGCCTAGATAACAATTTCAGCAGGAGATGACAGCAGGGGATTGGCGGTGTTAATAACTTTGTAAATAGCTTGCTATTGTGTGCTGCCAGACATCACTGACTTAAGTAGTGGACCCTAATTTGTGGAGAGATCATGTCCCCATTACTATGAGGACTTATAGTGCTATCTCTGCGTATTCTAGTACTTCTGGTTTCTGCCACACAGTGTTCATTTTATGGCTGAAGAGTCACTGGCGCCCATTGTTGCGAAATAGAGGTTTTGGGAAGACTTGTTGAAATCAGCATGATTTCACAAATTTTCTATATTCAATCTCGAGTCTTGCCTCTTAACAGGCTGATGGTATGACAGCAGCTGAATGAGCTCTGGGTTATGATTTTTTTTTTTCCTTCTGTGACTGGTGGTAGTTACTAAATAGCTTCCGTCAAGTGTGTCATATTGTATGCAGTAAAAATCTCTATGAAGTAGCCTTGAGGCTTGTACCAACAGGGCAGCAGTTTCTCGGTCCGGAGTAGGTCAAGAACAATGTGGGCATGGAGGTCTGAGTAAAATAAAGGTCATGTTAATTAATAAATGACAGTGTCTTACTGGCCTTCAGTAGTCTTGGCATTGGTTGTTGTTGGCACCCTGTGATTTACTCTGTTCGGGGAACTTTTGCTCTCAGCACAATCATAAAGACTGTTGACATTTTTCAGCAGTGTGATATTGTCTTTTGTAAGAAGGGGGTGGGGGGGTAGTTACATAAAATACATGGGCTTTAAATTGTATGCTTGATTGATTTTAGAGCCCAATAGTGGCTTTGAAACCTCTGCTGATATTGGGGGAGGCACAGATTTAAGATGCAATAAAAAGCTTCAACAACATGCCTAAAAAAACACATTTGAATGAATATATAAGAAAAACAAACAAAACAACATGAGATATTTTTAAATGGCATGTGAGGAGACTGCACGAACATCGGAAGGGGTATATTTTTGAGTCAGTTTCTGGTCCCTGCAGTGGTTCAGTGATTGCTAAACCTTTGAACCCAGAGCTGTTTTTCCCCTCAGTCCTCAGTCTCGTTTACAGGCTTTTGGCATAGTCAGTACATGTCCTAGTTAGGCATGTCATGCGTCAAAGACAGTCAAAGACAGACAAGTGCCATTTGTTTTGCATGCCATTGGTACTCGGTATATTGTCAGCAACTAAGGGATAATAACAGGATTTGATTAAATAGTCTAGGAAGTGATCATTTGTCTCATTGTTTTCTTGTGGTGTGAGCATGTGAGCTGGATGATGCACTTGGAAATGCAACTGATTGACTGAGAGTGCTGTATAGATAGATGAGATACTACTGATAGTATTTCTATTATCGTCATATATTGTAAATCATATTCTTTATTGATTCCTGATCAATTGTACCTAACTACATATTTACCTTCAACTTATTTCTAAAAGCTTTGAATTAGACCTGGGCTATTATGATGCATTTATGATTGTATTGTGTTTTTTTTTGTTACCTCTCTTTTGATACACTTTGTGAAATCTGTCTGTGAAATGTGCTATATAAATAAACTTTTACTTACTTACTTCAACTGTATTATTATCCAAGACTGAAGACTGTTGTGGAATCAGATAGAAAAAAGGCTTGCGTGTGACTCACGTGTCCAGAAGCTCTACCGTCATGAGCTTGACATCCTGGAGAGTTTGGTCCAAGTTCTGCAATGTAACAGGTTCTCCAATCTTTTTCTTAGTTTCCATTGAAATTGGCTTATTTTAGCATTTTTGTCTTTATGTTTTGCTTTGAGTTTGATTGCAATAAGTCTCACGACTTGGAACGGGGTCATGTTTATCTCTTCTTTTAACAACAGTAGGATACAGGAAGTCTGCTTTGCTGTATTTTTTTTATTTCATGATTCATCAAATGTTTTCAGTTGGTCAAAGGTCTGGACTGCAGGCAGGGCAGTTCAGCAGCTGGACTCTTTGGCTACAAAGTCATGTTCCTTTAATAGATGTAATATGCAGTTTACCATTGTCTTACTAAAGTTTGCAAGGCCTTCTCTGAAAAAGATGTCATCTGGATGGGAATATATGTTGCTGTAAAACCTGTACATTCCTCTCAGAGTTGACGGTCTTGATCACGCTGTGCAGGCTGCCAATTGCAGAGGCTCTAATGTTCTCTAATTGAGCTGGATGGTCCCTGTCTTCTTTAGTCTAGACAATGCAGTGTCCATATTTCCAAGAAGAATTGAAAATTTCCATTAGTCTCACCACAGAACAGTTTTCCATTTTGCCTCAGTCCATTTTAAATGAAGCTGGCTGCATTTCTGGATCATCTTCACATATGGCTTCTTCGTTGCGTCATAGAGCGCCTGCGTTTGTGAGCTGTGTTCATCGACAGTGATTACTGGAAATGTTCCTGAGCATAGGGCATGGATTTCCGTGACAGAATCATGTCTGTTTTTCATGCAGTGCCACCTGCAGGCCTGAAGATCAAAGGCATCCAAGATGTTCAGCTTCGTCTCTAGCACGCATAGATTTCTCCAGATTCTCTGGAACCTTTGATGATATTATGTACCATAGATGATGCGATATCGTTACAATTTTATATGCAGGAACATTATTCTTAAATTGTTTTACAATTTGTAGACCCAGGTTTTTGCAGATAGATGGACCTCGGGCTATCTTTACTTCTGAGAGGCTCTGCCTCTCTAAGATGCTCATTTGAAACCCATTCGCCCATCTCACTGACCTGCTGCCAATTAAGCTAATTAGTAGAAAATGTTCGTCCAGCTGTTTCTTTTTAGTACCACTTACTTTTCCAGCTTTTTGTTATCCCAACTTTTTTGAGATGTACTTCTGCCATCAAATTCAGAATGAGCTCATACTTTTTATGAACTAGTAAAATGTCTGAGTTTAAACTTTTGATATATTTTCTGTGAACTGCTGTGAATAAGATATGGGTTTATGACAAGCACAAATCATTGCATTCTCTTTGTATTTGCATTTCACGCAGGGGTTTTTTTTTATGGAAATGGAGAATCAACTTGATTAGCTTTTAGTTCTGAATAAAATCTAAATGTTTCTAAAGCTGATATGTTATGAATATATACTAATAAAGTTCTGTTCTATGCACAGTAATTTATATTGCTTCTAAATTAATTTAAACTGTTTATCCTCGGTATTCATTAGCTCTCCCAGTTCCACTGGTCTTGTGTGACATCAGTGTGTTCAGACTTGACCAAATTAAATGCAGATGGGAAGCTGGTGGGGGTGTTTTGAATGGAAATTAGATGCAAAACATTCAGAGGTTTAAGTGCATCTGTGCATTTAATGCTAGCAACCATTTAACCAAATAGGGCTCAGGTTATCTGCAGCAGAATTTCCGCTAGGAAATTGTTTTGTGTATTTGCTGAGCCCAATTGGTCACCCGCTGAGCTGAATCCGAGATATCATGAGAAGACTTATTATCAGTGTAGGTAGTGGATGACAGCTTAAACAGCAGCCTTGGATATGCAGGCTGTGCAGTGTGAGCTGGTGTCTCTGCTTGCGTTTGTTCCTGAAGCCTAAAAAGAGCAGAAACGGATAGTTCTTTGATCAATTTGTCCATCCACAGAAAAACAACACTTATGCTGTTATAGTTGATTTATTTTTAGGTTAAATATTGCAAAAAAACACAAACGTTTCTTCCTCTCCTTGAATATACAAGGTTTACTCTGAATTTTTGACAATTCACGTAAAAAAAAATATTGCTAGATGATAGTCCCATGATTCAGTGCTATATGTAATACATGTATATATATTTTTATTTAAAAATGTTTGTGGAAATTAGAAGTGGCACAGATTCTTGCTTGAAGTAGCCAAGCAGCAACCATCAACCATTTGTCACACTGACCTCAGTCTTCTTGCTGTATGTGTGTTGTCCTCTGGTTTCTCTGTTTAAGACACTTTAAGATGACACATCGCTTCAACACGCAGCACGATATTAACATACTGATTGGCGACCTTGGAGGCTGCATGTGGGAACGTTAGGTAGATAGTTGAGTAAAATCTGCATATGCTCCTGTAATGTTGACAGCGCTCATGCTTGCCACAGTGTGCCTGCCTTCAGAACGTTCAGCAGACACGTCTATCTATCAGTTCACGCTCGCGCGGTGACTGATAACATCATTACTATCAGCCTGTGCTCTCAATGCCTCACTGTCGCCAGAAACTCTATTACAACAAGTTCATCATTCCACCTCAAGCAGTTTGCTGTCAGATTGCTGGAAAGCCGAAGTGACTGCAGCCTCATGTGCAGTTGGAAACATCAAACAGCTTTTCATCCACTATGACTATTGCAGCTGTTACCTCTGGAATAAAAATTGGGCGGGAAGATTAAGGTTCTTCCTATTACTGACTCAGTTTTCTCAGCCTTGTTGTGCCTTGGACCAAAACCCTCACGGATGTCTCGCCAAAGTCAAGAAAACTGATATTTCGGTCTTGCTTGGCAAAGGAGTCGAGGCTCAGAAATGTCAAAGCCTTTTGTCTCAGCACCTCTGTGATTGAATGAATCTTCTAAGCAGTTCATATACATCTCAGTTAATCACGAGCTTTTACAAAGGAGGCGAGCTGAGCTGAACGAACCTTGAATGCTGCTGCCTGTTTTCCATACGTGTGTCGAGTTTCTTTTGTCTCACTTTTTCTCGGGTGATGCTGGTGTTGTTCCACTTAATAGAGGTTGCCCCGGAGCTAATGGAATCTTTTGTGTTGTTCAAATGATTTGTCATTTTTTGGAGCATATTAAGACCTAAAAAGAGAAGAAACAATGAATGCAGAGCAAGTCCCAAACACTTTAAAAATGGATACTTCAGTGCTTTGATGTGGAAAACAACATGTTTGTTCCACTTTCTGCAGCATAAATTATTTCAGAGGATCTATACAGCTAATCAGAAAGGTACAGCAGTGTAAGATCTGCAGCGTGCTCTGTGCTGCAACTCTGTGGGTGTGTTAGCACTGCCCATAATAACAACATAATTCATGTCCAAATTCCTGTGCAGACCTTGTCTGGTTTATACAGGTGCCGTGAGTGCTTTCAAGCACTCTGGTGAGTGCTGTTGTCTCATCTCCGCAGGCCTGCGACAGCGCTCTGTAGAAGGAAAACGCAAGAAAAGCATAATGTGTAGGCAAAGCCCAACATAGTAAGCATTCTTAACAATTAAAAGTAGTCAAAAAAGTTATGAAACATCAGTGGACAGTTTCTGTAGTCCTTTAAATAAATGTTGAAAATGCATTTCTGGTGATCAAATTCAAAATGAGCATATGTTTAAAAAAACAACAACAACAATTCAACAGTTGACATGTTGACTTTTGTAACATTTCAGGATCAGTATGGGATTAAATATCTCGCCTGCCATTACTAATGGACAGCTTAAAGTCAGATCAGATAACCGATTAGCCTGGTACTTTTCATGTTTACTTCTTTGAGGCATTTCTTTCAAGCTTTCAGGGATCATTATGTTAACAGGATACATTAGTTTAACAGTTGTAGCTAAAAAAACAAGTTAGAAAAGGAGCAGTGAGGGTTAGAACAGTAGAGCCTCTTATGTGCGACTGGAAACTCACACACTGGGCTTTCAAATGAGTGTTTACTGGGGAAAAAAACATTTTGTGTGTCAAATTAAGTTAAATGGTATCAGTACAAGATTTAGTTAATACAGTCATGCCTGCTAGAATAAAATCGACCAATCAAAACCAGTCATGGATATTCTTATAGCGCACGAAATGCAGCCCCTTTACAGTTCTGTGACCGCTACAAATTAAGTTTTATAATGCTTTATATATTTTTTTAAAAGTACAAGCATTGATTTATTTATTACTTTTTACTTGGTACACCGTGGTTTTAAATCTAATTAGGTTTGCTTGGATTCATATCAGAGCGTGGTGATGTACAGGTCACTGTCACAGAAATATGTTCAATAAAACGAATCTGCAAAAATAAAATGGGACTTAATAACAAAAGTAGAAAACTCGTATCACTGACGCCTCGTCTCGACACACTGTTGTTATATATTCTCCCTTAAAAAACCCCAAATGAGCCAAGGGTAAATAAGTCTGCCAAATAAGTGAATGGAACAAGGTGCCGGTCCTAATGAAAGCTTTCAGCATGATAAATGAACCATCTTATTAGCTGTTCTCCTTGGATACCACATTAAAAACGGTCTTGGGGTAAAATTTTTCCCAAGGATGTCCTTTCAGCATTTCATCCCTTCGATTGTGCAGTTTTCCAGTTTTCCAGTGCAGTACTTTTCCCAAGGTTGTGAAGGTATTATAATCTGATGGAGTATATAAAACACACAGCATGACTAGAACGGTTTCTCTCTCTCTCTCTGCTCATGCTCTATAAAGCTTCACTCTCACAGGTAGTGCTTTGAAAGGTCAGCTGCACATATGGTCAAAATTGAAATATGCCGGGTGGCAATCTGGAGAGTGTGCTGACACTAAGGCAGGCAGCAGAGCAATACTATAGGGAGAAACAAGAGCTCACACGGTGCTTGCCTCTTTTACCACTGCTCATGTATATAGCAATGACATACTTGTTCATGGTTTGGCATTTAATTTTGAGAGGTAACCCATTAATGGTTAGTACTGTAAGCATTTAGCACTAATCTTTTTAAGTATGATATTGGGTCTACAAAAATATGTGCAATAAGTAATTAAATTCATAAGCTGTTCAATCGTGTCCTCTGTGGAAGCTTGGTTTGGAGCCAGATCCTCTGGATTTTACTGTAATTCCCAATTATGTAGTTGAGCTTTTATGATCTCTGCTCCCCGACACAAGAAATCACTTTCCATATATGTTTGGGTTTTTCTGCCAGTGCAGGGAAATGAATGGGCAAACTCATGAGAGTAATCAGATAGAACATCTAATGCCATAGCAAGCCCAGGCCTTGTACATACACATTAAATCATTCATGTCAGGTACTCTGCAGCAGTACTGCTATGTTAGCGGGAGTTTTCATAATCATTTGTGTACCACTCTTACATATGATTGGAGTTCTACTAATATTATAAATTTTAATCATAGTGTTGTTCACCATTAAGTAAGTCAGCTGATATTTACCAGTGGCGTGCATAGGTGGTGGATGGGATATGGTTTTGCCATCTCCTTCTTACTGGACGCTCTGGTCTCAGTTCTTTAGAACCACCTCAGTATAAATATAGACAAAATATGTTCCCGACTCGTACTGTAAATTTCCTGGAGAGTTTATGTAGATTGAGACCGGAGATTGTTGTGATATTCTCAAAAAAAAAAAAGAAAAAAGAATCTCCATGACAACAGAGGAAAGTCAATCTACTCGCGAAGGTGAAGG
>VOQK01042365.1:17308-44313 GCA_015052645.1 Benitochromis conjunctus | reverse complement strand
TAAAACAATATCTTTAAAGCTGATGTAGAATTTAATTATCATCAGACCCTGATGATTTAAATAATGTTTTCTGAACTGAATAAATGACAAATAATTAAACGGTTGGTATGGGAAAAAATTAAGTAATTCCTACTGATAACATCGTTCATCATTAAGCATTTCCATGAATCAGCGTCTGCTCATTATTTTTTATCAGTTAATTGTTTGTGTAACACGAGTTTCTAGAGCCTAGTGAGGTTTTTTTTCAGTTGCTTCATCTGGTGATGTGGCAGGACAGAGGGGAAAAATCAGCAAATCCTTGCACTCGAGAGACAAAAATGTGTATGCTCTCTAAATGAAAATAGTTTATCTTCAGCCACAACCAAATATCCTTAAACAATCAGTTATTTCAGTGATTGATTGGTCCAGCTCTTACTGTGCATTTAAACTAAATATTTAAAAAGGGCACTTTTATATCCGAAACATGTCACTTGAAAATATCATGAAAAGCGAGTCCGTGTCTATAATCTCCCGCTGTAGCCTTATAAACACTGCAATATTAAAAGATTGCTAAGGGAGATGAGAAAAGGTGAATGAAAAAGAAGAAGAGCTTTTGTATTCATACCCATCTGTTGCCCATTGACATTTAGAGGAAATGTCTTTGCCTGTCTCTGGGATAGGTCAGATTGATCTCGCAAGTAAATCACAACTGAGACATGGGAAGCTAATGATGAAAGAAAAATGAGCAGGCAAGCTGATGAGGAGAAAACTCCCGTCAGCCTTATTACATTATTGCTTTCAAACTGTGACTTTAGCCTTCCTCTGATTTGAGGCGAATTACAACCACTGATTTGATTTAATGTGGTCTTCATCTTTGGCGCTGTGTGTGGCTTTTGCATGCTGTGTGCATTTTCTGCCTCTCCTGAATCTAGTGCATGACGTCGGCAAAGCCAAACCGGTGCGCAAACCTGCAATTGTTCATAACATTTCACATATTTAGTTTTTCGTATGCTTTCGGTGTCATTACCTTCTTTTTGTTTGTCGTTTTTGCTGTTAACACATGACTTGTATATGTTTTCGTGTCATTGCAAGGTCGGACACAGCTGAATGTCAGTGAGGACTACTTATCAAGACTTGGATAAGGTTATACATTTTGATTAATAAAAGTCTCTGTGCCATGTAATTTCCTGATAAATGAGCTTCTTTCTTTGTAAGAGATAAGCTAATGGGATGAGAAACATGGCTTCTCACAATTAGCGCTTATTGCTATCAAAATTGGATAGTGATGGTAGCTATAAATAGACACAGCAGACATACAGACTGAATGTTAAATCTTCTCAGACTTTTGACTTTTTAAACACTTTCTCAAACGTTCGCCCTCACCATGACAGCTAGCTTGTAGACATGGTCACAGGAAATGACCTTTGGTTCTGTGTGGAAGTCAAACTTCAGTGTGTTAGCATGTCTGTGGTCAAGTTCACATCCATAGGGTGGTGTAAAAGCTTCCCCTTATGCTATATTTGTATTCTTACAGCACTATGCGTGATCAAGCCACTGTGGCAGCTTAGTTGACTCGTGACTTAACCGTACTGCCGTGCAGAATAAGTTATCCACTCAGACATGAAAGCCTCACTTCCTTCTTTCAGTTTGTTTAAACATTAAATCACACTTAAAAAGCATCTGGCGAGTAAATCATTGAAAAAAAACAACTGAAAGACAACCAGGAGCTAGTAATCAGCATATAATAGAGGAGTGGAGCTGTACACGTGACAGTTGCTCTATCAGAAGACGAAAGCTTGGACATTTAAACATATATATGTACAGTGTACCGTCTGCCTGCTATAAATGGCAAAGAGGATGTTAGAAAGGGCACTGGAAAAATACTGAATAAAAGCACTGACTCAAATAATAAAATTATACAAGTAAGTGCTGTTTTTAACTTCCCTGTTAAATTACAGTAGAGCAGTCTACTGCTAGGCAGCACGAAACTAGCATTTTTTTACTCATCCGGCCAAAAAGACCGATGAGCTCTTGCCATGATGAAGGTCCCGTCCATCCATCTGTCTATCCACAATTCATATTTCTCACAATTCAGAAATATGAATTCACAATTCACATTTCTCATGTTTCCTATTTATAAAAAAACAACCTTCTTCTTAGTGAATAGTTTTTCAGTCACTTGTAACATTAATTCACTTTTTAGTTCACGTTAATTCAGCATTTATTGTTATTACCCAACGCCTTAAAGGGCGGGCCCACAGGAAGGGAGTAGCTGTGATGTGGCAACGACTGACCTCAGAATGCCAGAGAACCTCAGCGATAGGCAAAATCGTGTTAGCAGTGCGTAGTGGGTGAGTTACCTTCATCTCAGGGAACAGAAACTAAGGGGGCTACAAAGGGGTGAGAAGAAAGTAGTCCCATATGATGATGTTCCATATACATTAGGGCTTTCCTTCATCATACCCTATCCCTAGCATCCTCCTCTGTTACACCAACAATCTACACGTCCTCCCTCATTGATTAACCTCCTCTCTGGTCTTTCTCTTTTCCTCCCTCCTGGCAGCTCTGTATCCCTCTTTTGCACACGTTCTACTCTGTCTCCAAACCGCTCAGCTTCAGCCGTCCCTCAGATGTACTCATTTCTGATCCTGTCTATTCTGGTTTTTTCTCAGTGGCTTTGTTTCCAAACCCTACATCATATCAGGTCTCACTCCCATCTTGTAAACTTCACTCTTCACTCTTGCTGTCCTTCTGTCAAACAAAGTGTAACTAATTAAAACAAAATGTTAGAACACTTCTAAAGCAATGATTTACAATTTACAATTGATTTACAATGGTCAACTGTATTCATAAATAAGGTGACTTCACTTTTTAAGCTGTTTGTTTCATTGTTCTGTTCTATTGTCATGAACATCGGGAGTTTTTCTGCTCTTTCCGCAAATTGTGGCCCTCCATGGGAGCTTGGCCAAGCATGCACAGTTGTGCCCTTTATGCAGCATTGCATTCTCTTTAACATGTGGTAATCAGGCATCTGGGCTGCTGACTACATTCATCTTTCAGAAGTCTAACAAAAGCGTCGCTGTGCTTTGAAGCTGTCTTTCACCGCCGCGTTTCTATTCTCACCTTCATCTAGCAAACGCTAATTTCAGTTTTCTGTCTTGCTTCCTGTGCTGTTGGAAAGCCACTGAAATCTGTTGCTGTTTGTGACCCGATTAGAAAACCAGTTGTTTCTTCTCAAACTAGACATTGAACAAAGCTGATTCTCTGGGATGGCTGGTAACAGTGGTCAGTTACCATTGTTATCTAATTATTACATTATCCAGTTCAGCAAGATCAACAAGTTTATTTGTCAAACTGTAAAAATCCCTGTCTTTTGACCAAAGACAGTAAGTGCGATGAAGATTTACAGCTGCAAATCTTTATGCAAAAATCATACGGTTACATTGCTGTTTTATCCCTGAGGTCTTGAGCACGTAGCTGCAGTCATATATAATTTTTATTTTTGACACATCAGAACCCTCCGTGTTTTGCCCTATATCTCATCTTTAGTCACATTTAGTGAAAAGCACAGTGTCGGGAATTAAAAGGCTCCATTACATCATACCCTCATAGATCCTATTCAGCATTTGTGGAGCTGACAAGCAGCATTTCGAGGTAATGGTTCCGAGCAAATCAGACAGGGAGAAGAACTTAACGCTGTCGCCATTGGTGTTCCAATTTGGCAGATGCTTTATAATGGATGTCCTCCTGATCCAACACCTCCAAAGAAATCACTTGCATGCTGGTGTCCAAAGCGTCCACAGTTAATTCAGAAAGTCATCCCGTTGTGGGCGAAAACAGACGCCTTTCTATGGCTCTTTTATTTCCCGATGAGTACCGTTAATTTCACAGGGCAAAGCGGTCTTTTCAGCTGGCATTTTTTATGCGCTCGAGACAACACGACTGCATTATCCTCCTTCTGATAATGAATTGGCAAGAGTTATGTGTGTTTTATTGGTATTGTTTCACGTTTTAGTTGGGAGGCTGATTTCTCTGTTCATTGCCCGAGTAGAGCGCATATCTCATCCTCACAGACCCGAATGCCTATTTATGCGTTGTAGATGTTTTGCCAAGGCTGCAGTCTGGAGTAAATTGCTTCTCAAGTCCATTATTTATTTTCTTCTACACTATCAGCCTGGAAGCTTCTTCCATAAAGATCATTCACATTAAAACTAATTAGATTTATTTGGGCTCATTAAATTGCAGGCTCCCGGTGCAAACACATCGAGGATTTCAGTGTTTTTCTATGGCTGTTGTTTGTGCCTGAACTTGACTACAACACAACACCTTTTTATGACTTCGACACACTAGCCGTCTCAGTTAAGCTACTTTGCGGTGTTGTGGTTTGTTTGCAAAAACTGTGAAGAAACCACGAAATTTGAACCACATAATTATTACTTTTCATTATCAGATTGATGGCATGTTTTCATTTGAACACAGAACAGGAATCGCCTTTCATGTTGGAATGAACTTTTTCTTTCTTTTTTTCTAATCATACACTTTGATGAATAGAAACTGAGGAAGAAGAACACTCCTTGGTGTATGCCTTCCTGGGTATTTTGATTAAATCTAATATCTTAGACGTGGCTTTCGAATTTGCTCTGCTACATCCATCCGTCTGTTTTCCGTTTCAGCCCATCCGAGGTTAACACCAGGCGAGAGACCCTTGACAAGGTTTTCGTCCATCTTTTTATCGTCCAAATCTTTTTATCCAAATTTGGACACAGAAGCACTGAATTGTCAGCTTAAATTTTAACTAATAGTGTTATATGACTTGTTGTGTGTTGATCTTTAAGTCAAGCGACGTCACCTCCCAATTAGGGCAAGGTAGGCCTGCCAAATCCAAAAAGTATTCAGAAATAAGTGAGACCTGCTGATGTGTAATGAATGCCGTGAACATTTTCGATGGTATTGTGACTAACGGTTTGGCTGTTACAGAGCCATGCAGACGATGGGAGAGGTTTTCCTCTCAGCTGCTTCCTGTAGCTTGTCCAGCTTGATCCCCAAGGGTGCGATGGCCTTTTTAAGATTACCCTGCCCCTTGGTGTCATCCATCCTCAGGTGTTTGGGCAAACTACTGCATGAAAAATGGCACCGACCACCACATGCTCATAAATTCACTATAGTGCCACATTCTTTGAAGCCCCTGAGCTTTCACAGAAAAAGGAACAAATTTCTGTACTTTTTTTTTTTTTTGTAGGGTACTGCGGCGTTACCAGTAAAATATGCTTTGCTTTTCAAGCAGACAGTAGTTATTTGCTCTCCAGTACAATTTGGACTTTTTCTCCACTAATGGAAAGAAGAGTATCAGGAATTCTGGATCTCTTGAAGTACATTAGCAACCTTTTTGTTGTGCTGCAGTGCAACTAGTTTAGAATAAACCAGTCCACTAAACTGTCCATTCTGACACTTTGAAAGATAGATGGAGAGCTAGACTGATTTTTGCACACAACCATATTAGACACGTTTGAAGCATACATAATAAAGAAAAGTTGCAAATGTAAGAATCTCTTGTTTGGAAATAAATTAATCTACTTTGATAAAATGCACAGTGAATGAAATGTCAGGCCTTTACAAAACTATAAGTTATTTTCAGCGTTGCTCACGATGCATTTTCAGAGACGCAAAATTCCAAATACTACAACTGCAGGTGAATTAATCATTTGTATCATGCTTTGTTGATGTATTGGTTAATTTAACCCACTAATAAAAAGCTGCTGTCAGTACTGCTATAAAAATTTCATTCATCTTGTTGTTGCTTTTCCAATCATTGTCTGTTTTTTTTTGTTTTTTTTTATCTAGCCCACCAGCTTGGATGGTGGTTGCCTAAAAATCTTTTTGGCAGCACTGTAAGGAAATCTAGTAGGCAGTGAGGAAATCTAGTATGTAATTGCAGCTCTAACAGCAGTCCGGGTTAGCGCTTTGTGCAGGAGCCCAGATATAGACCTGGGGGGAGACTCCTCAGAGTCTGTTGAGGCAAGCTTAGCTGGGTAAAGTCTCAGTAGTCCAGCAGCTAAGATCACTCTCCAAGAAAGGGAGAAAATATTTAGCTGAATTGCAGTTAAAGCTGTTTTTGCATTGCATTAGGACTCCATATAATAGCTTTTTCTTTGTTAAAAACTGTCAGATATAGCAGTTATCATTTAGCGGCATAGACAAAAGTACAGAATCTTGTAAAAGGAGGCTATGTTGCTCACTGTGTGTCAGCAAGAATCCTTTTCTTAAACACTATCCTGTCAGATCATTCTTCCAGGTTGGCCTCTTTTGTGTGTGAAACGGGCTCACTGAATAGCAGCTGAAATGACCATTTACAGACCAAATTCTCCAAACTTTGTGAAAGCTCAGAAGCATAGACCCTCAGTAAAAGCAACATTTATATCAATGCTGTTTCATTGGATTGCTTAAGGTTGCATAGGTGTCTGTAATGATGTGATGGGTGAGTGTACTTGTCGTCACATGATGCTTATTCGGAATTCCATTTCATTCACTGTCCCGCATGTATTGCTTGACAGTCATGAATCTAAACATCTAAAGTGTGTTTAACCTTTGTACAGATATATCAACAAGCATTGGCAGTTGGAGTTAGGTTACATTTTGCCTTGCCACAGCACTTTTTTTTGCTTAATGTTTATAGAGTAACTCACAGGAGCAGCGTGGCAGGTTATAAAGTTTTAAAACTGGGTCAGAAATGCCTGACTTCACATCTAATTTCTGTTTGCTGCCCTTACACACTCACCGGCATTACTGTTGTATGTTGGCTAAAGTACCTTTAAAACGGACACTGGTGCAGTCAAGTGTGGGGCTGACTGAGTCACATACGGGAGAGACATTGTCATGTGATTATAAGGTCATTTCATATTTCTTTCACCGTCATGAGATTGAACCAGACTTTTAAAAAAGGCTGCTTAGAAAGTATTTGTCAATGAGGAACCATGGTCGGATCATTAATGTAAGAATGACGCCAGTGGCGAGTCGTAAGGAAACTGGAAATCTCATGTTTATAAATCACAGATGATGAACAAAGGTCAGTTCATATTGCTCACTATAACAAATTACACATTTCAAGGTGCTTTAAAATCTGTGCAGCATAAAAAACAAATGTATTTCTCATTCCTGCAATTTGAATGAAGGAAAAACTACCCAGGAAAAAGAATAAGTACAAAGAAAAGGTATCTTGTCGGTACAGAAAGCAATCGTGGATTTAATATAGACAAAATAATACATATCCGTCTCATGAAGAAATATGATGGGGAGGTTATGCACCAACTTCCAGGTGTAACTGGCATTGCACCACCATGAGGACCTGGAAACAAACCACAAGAGACAACACTCACACTATGCACACATACAGGAGATGAAAACAAAGCCAACATGACAACATGATACATGGAAGGAAGAATGTAAGATGTGAGCTGAATCTCCTGGAGGATGAAGATCTTATATCATCTGGAATAAGACACAGACAGCAAGGGAATGTTTAAGCTAGCAGTCCAGCACATTAAGATGTGATGTTAGACATAAAATATGTGGATCATGTACCTGTTAAAAAAGGTTTGATGGAAACCCACCATTCTGCAGCTGTGATGCATCTTTTTCCATCTTTCTAAAAATATTAGAGGGTACATGATTTTGAGCTAATTATGCCTAGTTAGCAGTTAGAAATATTAGAAAGCTAATGTCAGCTACACTATATGAACAAACAATACTGGGCTACCCATGCATTACACCCACACATGGAAAGTCATGGCATGCAGCTCAGTTTTTGTGCTGATGTTAATGACAGAGGAATTTTGTAATGTCACCTTTTTGCGTTACACACATCGGTACTCTGTAACTTTACATATTGCAATAATGATCAACTAGAAGTTGAATTTTTTTTTCCAAGATATTAGATTATTATAGATAGAGACATTATTTTTTAGATATTCTATGATCAGTGTAAAGCTTGGATTGACCCGTTCTTTCACAAGGGTCCTTGGTGTTATACACCTGTGGTAACGGGACTGAAACCAGCTGATATCAAAGATTAAGAGGCGTGGTGCAATACTTTCATACTTATGGTGTTTGTGTTAGCAAGCTACTGTAGTTAGCTATGGCATTTGTACACTGAAAAAAACCCATTACACTAAACATTCCAGCTTTCTGAATGCTCTGTATGTCACTATAACTTGTACTCTGTCAAAATTCTTAAGGTCAACATAGAGAAATCTGGTGGCCTAAGACAGAATTTGGAAATGGAAATTGTCGAAAAGGATGTTGTTGCACATTGTTGCACATGTAAGCATGCTGACTGTCAGGAACCTACTGTTCTATATTTATGATGA
Organism: Benitochromis conjunctus; assembly: GCA_015052645.1. Taxonomy (NCBI): domain Eukaryota; kingdom Metazoa; phylum Chordata; class Actinopteri; order Cichliformes; family Cichlidae; genus Benitochromis; species Benitochromis conjunctus. Next base: position 35,971 of record VOQK01042365.1, on the reverse strand, counting down.
TGATGATGGCTCACATTTTATTGCCTTTATGCACTTCTGTCTTCATCAGAGCCTGGTTTGCTTATAAAAGCACATTTCCGTGTTCCTTATACTGTTCACATGGTTTTCCATCCATCCAGCTCTTCTTTTAAACACTTATCCACTTTAGGGTCACGAAGTGGCTAGAGCCTCTTCCAGCTGCCATAGGGCAAGAAGAGGGGAACACACCGGGCAGGTTGCCAGTCCATCACAGGGCCACAGGACAGAGAAAGAGAGAGAGTCACACCACAGCCAGTATAGAAACACCAAATACCCTAAAAAGCTTGTTGTGATCAGAAGGAACCAACTCGGTGGCAGGGAGACAGAGAAGCACCAGCTGACTATTAGATTTGAACCGATAGTTGACTAGAGGTTATTTTGAGTGCTAATGAGTGGATCGCTGTACCGCCTCTGTTGGTTTTTAAAAACTGTTTTGGGAAAAAGTCCACAAGTGCTTTAAACACCGATTTAAGTCGTGTTTGATAAATAAACAAATAAATAATAATATCTGGGAGCATTTCAAAATTGCTGAAGAGTGGCAACACTTGCATCTAGAAGGGTTTTAATGTGAGCTAGTTTTGATTCGTCCGTGCTTTCAGACTGCTTTGGGTTGTGCTTTCTAGAAATAATAAAAAAAAATGCATAGCAGCAAATGGAGCTCTTACAGCTCTGTTTTATAATGGACTGCCATTTACCAGAAATATTCTGTCCTTTTAATCAATTTAAAAAACCAAGTAGCCACTTTGAAGTTTCCCTTGTCACAGGGAAACATTAGAAGTCAGATGTTTTAAACACTTAGCTGTGGTCTTTAGTCACACTGGTGTGACCAAAGAGTGCCTCTACACGGGGAAAACAAAATATAAGGGAATATCCTTGCTCTGCAACCCTGCTGTAAGTGCAGATACTCGGCATTTGCGTTGGCATATTTTTAGAGAACACTGACTGTTTGAGAGCCATTGTAGCCTATAATAAGATGTGGGAATGCCCTGTAGCCTGATGTTTGTCTTCAGTGGCAGTTTCTTAAAACGACTCTGCAGCATAGCTCGCACAGCTTTGTACTAATGCATCTTCGCTTGCATTCCCACCAACAGACAATGGCTGCTCAGACCCAAACTGACACACAGCAAATGTCCTTTATCCTTATCTTGACCTTTAATATGTTGTCCTAAGTTTGTCATTCCTGTCAGCTGACCGGGGTCATCCTCTTGCCTCCCAGGTTTCTATCTGCTGCCATGCTTTGCTGTCTCACCCCTCATTGTGTCCCCTCATCTGTCACAGTGCTCTTGCTGTCAAGAGAAACAGGCAATGATGGATGCTAATCACTTTGCCCGTGTACCCATCCAAGTCACTGCCTAGTCAACAGGCGCAGCCCAGCCTTCCTCCTTACAGCCATGTATAAATGAGCTACTCTGTCTCCCCGCATTTCTGCCATTGTCTCTGCTAGTAATGCATCTGCACTCGTTACAGCTGACTCCACGCAGATACAGTTGTCATTGCACTTGACATAAAAGAAACAAACACATTAAAATATGCAGAACCAAGAAGCATTATATGTTCATTTCTAATTTATGTAAATTATAACATAAAAGAATTGCTTTGTGATGTAAAACGCAGAGTGAACTTCTGCTTGGCTCTGATCTTCTCAGCTATTCACAAAGTGCAGCATATCAGATGCTTCACGGAGTCACAGACAGTCAAAAATAACCAATATTGATCTCTTTGTCCCTTCAAACCATTAATATACTTAGAAAAATGTGACGTGCTGGCTACAGTAGGAGAGGTCTCCTGATAAAGCTACCTCAGAATAACCACTTTGATCTTGGCAGGGCTCATGTTGTGTTTGTTTGCACAGATGGCTTTGTTGCTTGGAATAATGGCTCGAAATATATCTGGTTGGACTGATTAAAATTCATGTTGTACAAATGTAAGAATTGATTCCTTCTCAATCTGAATTCATAAAACCTTTTTGCAAATGCGTGAACACAAACTGAAACATTTAAATTCACTGATGATGCTGTACTTTTGATATATTTAGGGAAAAGCCCACAAAATTCTGACACAAAACACAAAGTTTCTCTCCTTTTCCTCAGTCCTATTCTGGAGTGTTGACTTTTTCCATTTTCAGTAATGAGCTGTTAAATTATTTTAAGGAAACATTTCAATCACTTAAATATTGATGAAAATCACTCACATTGCTGTATTTTAAGGAGAACATTGACCTTCTACCAATGAGCAATTGCTTTGTTGCTCCAGAAAGTGTAATGTGCTGAATTTCTTGAATTATAAAACTAAAAAATGTGTACAGAGAATGAATAACTTCTGAAAAAGTCAAATGTTTTCAGAATTTATATACTTGATTAAATGCTGCATATGAATTGCTTATTAAGCCTGCTGAAAAATTTCTTTTAACAGCAACAACTTCTTCACTCATGTCTCCCATGAGATTCAGTAACAAGTACACAAACACACAGTTTTATGTTAATGAAACTCAGTAATTATATTCTTTAAGTTGCACAAAAGCAGTGTAGAACTGTAATTTAACAACTTTAGGCAAACATGAGCAGTTTAACTAATTAGCATCAGAGGTTCAATAACACTGATGTTTTGTGTTGCATAACGTTTTTAAAATGAACACTGTTCAACTTAACCTCACGCTATTTTCCTGATATGTGTTAACTTCTGGAGCCCGCTCTTTCCACAGTGAGCAGGACAACACTTTGCCCATGATTATCTGGACAAACATGATGATGATCATTAACCCAGCAGCCGATTTCACTCATTATGCCACGTAGAGGTAAACGAAGCACAACCTGAGCAACTGTACCGGTAAATGTTTTGAACATCTCAGTACGACCAAACACAAATCAGCGTTTCAGCTAATTTCCTTTATTTGGTTCTGCAAGACCTGAACTAACCAGAGAGCCGATTTAGATTCTGTGATATACAGTAGACTTGACAGCATATTTCTAATGTAAGCCTACTTGCTGTTTATGCAAAAACAGTTAATCATTTAAAAATAAAGAGTTTTAGTAACTTACAAGGAAGAAAAATACGTGGAAACTCATAAACCCCGTCTGTTTAACTGCTTTAAACAGTTCTATTTTATAACACACAGTTATTGTTGACTATAAATCAACCACTGTTTTTCAGTGGAAAATGCAGTACAGTTTTTTTTTTTGGTATACTGCTATTACAGCCCACATATCTTGACAAGCGAAGGTCATCCTTTTCAGTTTTTCCTCTCTTGGAAGATGCTGACCCTGGACTGTGACACTGCTACCTTGTATCCTGTCTTCATTAGCCAGTGGGCTGGACAGTCTGCACCTCTGATCATAACTACATTGACCAGCCAAGTTTATATCAGCCTGCTACTGTTTTCAAAGCTTTGCGAATAATTAGTGGGCACCATCTCAACAATTCCTCAAGGCAGATTTTATCTAAAGCCTCAAATGATTAATAAAGAATCTGGATTGTTGCAGGAATGTTTGTGAGATAAAGCGGTGGACAGAAGAATCTAGTATGTAGACTGCTCTGCACTATCGGGAAAACGTCAGTGTCAGATGCAAAGTTTTTAAAATGGTAGTTTATAGTCCCAATTTGAACCAAGCAAGTTCTGATAAACATGCATCCAGCTAGCTTTATCATCCACCACCAGCAAAGTGACACGCTGACTCGTAAGTGTCTCTTGTCTGGAAATGCAGACCTTCTTTATGGGAGAAGTAAGGGGAATGCATTTCAAATGACTTCTGACATTGTGCTGTGTAACTTTATCCTCCAAAGACCCGAACTCATTCATGGCATGCATTTTTAATTTCTTTTTGCTATTTGGGCTGATTGAGACCTGATGAATGTAAAAACAAAGAATAACCCGATTTTTTTTTTTTTTTTTACCTGATTTTTGTTTCTGAGAAAAATGAGATCCACATATGAGGACATTCTTTTTAAATTTCGATCGAACAGTGGCAGTATAATGTCCTCGTAAGAGGATATCAGGCCCTTGTTGTATTTTGGTTTAGACAACCCAAAATGTGATGTCCACATATGTGGACGCCAGGTCCTAGGAGGTTAAACCAAAACAGAAACACGTCGCTTTTGTTGTGGAGTGTGCTGTGATGACAGTGATTGATAAGCACACTTAAATGGCTGCTCACCTGAAAATCCCAGAGGGGAGGTTTCATTTTGTAGAAGGGCACACAGTATGTGTTTTTTGTCTGTCTGTCTGTATGTGTATGTATGTATGTATGTATATAATATAGTTCTTTTATTATTTTTCCTCATCACACTTCCCTGTCAGACATCAGTTCTTCACAGACTGTAGCAAGGTTATCTGGAGTGTGACAAGTGCTGTACTTCATAATGAATTAATGTAATGGGTCCAGTGTTAGTTGGCCCAGTCACAGATATGCTTCATGCATGAGTTGACGTATAGATAGGCGAGATAACAGTTTGGCGAAGCATAATAACTTGTTAAGATGTGAACAAACCATTTACACTTCGCTTTGGATGAGGTGCTTTTGAGGATGTGTTATTCAGTGCTATAGGGAGTTTAAGGTCAGTGTAAGAACTGAGGAATCCTGAACCCTGATTTGAACCACTAAATCAAGATGAACTAGAAGAAGTCAGAAGATGTGTTTCGCTTGCTTAGTTACCCTCAAGGCCATTTCCTGTCAAAGCTGCTCTGTACACTGACAAAGAAGGATAGCCCCTTGGCAGATTGTTTTGGCCAGTGGCCCATACATGCATTGAACTTTGAAGTCAGTAGAAGATCTGTCTTACTTTGTCTGAGTGAAGTCTACTCTAGTGAAGTGCGGTTCACGACTCTAGTGTACAGGGCTGGGCAGAAATATACAAATACCATCCATCCATCCAATTTCTTAACCACTTATCAAACTGGGGTCATGGGGGTTGGTTCTCGGCTAACACTGGATGACAAGGCTTGTACAGAGACTAGACCTATGAACACTATACTCACTATATACCAATCACGTTTTAGAGCTATGGTGTGGCAACATGGAATAGAGAGAACATTCAAACTCCAATCAAAATAGTTATGTTTGCCGTTTTGGTGCCTTTTAGAGCAACGGGGCTTTCTGTTTGGTACAGGTCGTCCAAGAGGTGAAATTCTACTTTAAGTGTAGTAGAAAACTAGTCATTTTAATATATTGCTTAGCAGGAATATGTGTGTATGTTTAATAAACATGCTAGCTAGCCCTATTGTTGTCATGTGCGTTGGAAACTTCTGGCCCCAATAACATAGACGAGCATGCTATTACCTAATCCATATAATCAAAGCTGTTACTCAAACGCTATTATTTAGTTATTATAAAAACAAATATTGTTAAATGAAAAATATTTATTTTTTATATTTAAATATTCAAACTTGTGCACAAGTATGCTGTGTTAGCTGATCTACCTCAACGCGCTTGTCTAACATATCGGTAGAGTGGCTGTATTTAGTATTTATTTATTTGGAGCTGAAGCAGTTTCCCTGTTGTGGCTGTCAAATAATCCTCCGGGTTTGATTCATGCACTTGATTTCTACACTTTACTTTTACAGTCTCTCTCTATGTCCTATCAACGCCTCTATTAGAGTAATGAGAGCTCAGCAGCGGTGGCACTGGGTCAAGCAAGGCGGGGGAGTGAGGGTGGGGGGGTTTCAGGAAGAAGAAAAATGGATGTGTGAAGCAAAACCGTGGACGTTTGTTTGGCTGCATCGCTCTCTTGTTTCATGATCATTATAACCCTCGCTGGAGAAGCTGTGGATGAGGACTATGTGATAAGGCGCAGAATGAGACGCAAAGTCTAAAAATAAACGCAGTTTCACAAGGAGACGCATGACTCCCAGTCACGTAATATGACAAGTGCAAAGCCAAGGAAAAATTAAGTCGAGAAAATTGCACATTTCAGGCAAAGTATCCTATTAGAAACGTGTCTGCTAATGACTTCTCATTAGCCTTAAATGTCCACCAGATGGAGAGATGATGGTAATGTGCCAGTGCAAGATATAATATTTGTAAATAATTCATGATGTCCATGATATATTTTCCTTTTACACATATTTGGAAAAGAACCTACTTCATGTTGATATTTTTTAAAATGTAGCACAGAATTATCAAATTAAAAGATGATATTAGAGCTATAACTTGTCATTTTTCTGTTTATCAGTGAGCGACTGCAAGGACAATCTTGTGCAAAGGTGACTTTAAGAATAAAGTCTCTAAAGTGTCCTGCTCGTCTACTCCAACTCTTCTTTCATGCAGTGTCACTATTAAAATCCTCGTCCTCGCAGTGCGTGCTTAAATACAAGAGTGTTATTATCTAAGCTTAAAATCTTCATCTGTCCCACTTCTGAGTCCTCAAGCACTCAACTTGTCTCCATGTTTGACTATATTAGAGGGGCTCAGTTTAAAGAATACTGCCGCTGCCCTGTCTTTAGAGTGTCACACTTGACAGTGTTTTGTGCAGTGGACAATAAAGATAATGAAAACTGATGATTTGCTGTCACAGTGGATCCAACCTATCGTCGTGTAACGTGTTCTCGTCAAAGTCCAAATCAAAACCGAAGCCAGCTGTCAACACATCACGGCAGCTGTGATGTTTACAAAGGTCAGCAGACTGAAAAAGGTCGCTTTTCCCAGAATAGATTGAGAGTAAAAGCCATCGCTGAGTTTAACCTCACGCTGAACCAGTAATGTGAGCGTGCTAAAAATGCAGCTTAGCCTCTCTGTGACTCTGTGCAGATTCGACTCACTGAAGGATATTTTCACTTCTCTGACAAGTTTATAGCTCTGAATTGAGCCAATAGAGGACCTGTCTGACTCTTTAAATGAGTATCAACAGATGAGAGTTTCCATGATTTGGCTTTCACATTTTCACTGCACAGTACTGTAGTAGTAAAGACTACATTTTAATGGCTCTGTTTCCCTATAATCTTATTTTAAGTTGTTTTTTTTTCATTAAAAGCAGTAATTCAGAAAGCCTTTAGAGAAACAAATGTATAACTTCTCGCTGAGAGCTTGCAGAGGAGAGCTGCAAAGGATTGTCGAGATGAGAGGATTTTCTGGGCGCTAGTGACATTGTCAGGAAACAAGGATGGAGAGAGAGGAACCCCTGTGGTGCTCGATAGACAACTGGGCCCTGGGAGACATGTGGGGGAAAAGATTTTGACTTAAAAAGGCAGTCTAACAGCAGCCTTGAATGAACCATTTTTCAGTCCATTTAGTACAAAATGACGTGTTAACTTACAGGCAGCAGTTTGTATGTGACCGAAAGCGTGAAAGTAAAACTTTTGCTTTGCTAATACGCTCTGGTGGCTTCTTTGGGGGAATGCAGATTCACAGAAAAGCAAAGGAAACAGCCTGGATTTGGCTTTTCTTGTGCTTATTTTTAAAAAACAAATAAACAGCCACTGCAAACAAATTCAGATGTCTTGCAGTAAAAAAAAGGAGAAATTTAATATTCACTCTTGCTTTTAGCATGATGAATGGCACATAATGGCCTTAATATACCAATTTATCTAATCAGCAGGGTGTACCAGCAAACAGAAATATATGAAACTAAAAGCAACTTCACCAGCGTCTCCCGAACCCCACCAACAGTCCTGCAGCACAAGATTTAAGGTTTGACTCATTTCTGAAAAGCCTGACAGTACCAGCATGGAGCCAGGCCGTGGCGGCTTTATAGACAATAAGTCAAATTTTGCAATCAATTCTATAATTCCCGGGATGTCAATGCAGTGATTTGAGTCCAGTTTTTGTGTCCTCTGATGGAAGATTTTTCCCTTTCACTCTGGCCATGGCAATCTGAATTAGAGTGATCTGACAGACTAGGCATGAATGCACGTCCTCGAAGCCATAACAGCCAGAATTGTCTCAGCGTGATTCAGAATTCGGCTTGTGGTCATTTGTACAAAGCTGGTACGTTAGCCTGGTAATAAGCCTATTTTTACATGTTCTGCTCATGTTGCTAGCTTCCAGCTCTGTTGGAGGAGGTTATTGTCCTCTAACCAGTCAACAATACCTCCTGTAACTGTAACTGCTTGAGTCAGTAGAAGTAGCTTTGCAGCGAGTGGCGGAGCAGCTCGGTGTCTGTTTTTATGAATGAAGCAATATGCCAGTGTCAGGGTTATGATTTCTGTGGATTAACTGGACTGATCCAGGCATGCCTCTTTTTCTGGGACGACATGATACGGAGAGAGAGATCATTTTTCTACCAGCTATCAATAAGGACACTGTACCGCTGTTTGACTGAAAAACAGGGGATAAAGACTGTGACTCACTTGGAACTCTGACGACAGTCTTTCAATCACAGATGAACTGTTGTTCAGGTTTTTTCTGTACACAGCCTTGTTTGGTAGTGCCGCAAGCTTAGTCTCTGTGTGTTTCCAGCCCTTGGAAGCAAAAATCGTACTTTTGGCTACTGGTTTGTACTTAACTACAGTGTGAGCTGCTGCTCAGCACTGTAACATGGGGGCTCTAAGGCAGTTGGCTGAGTGTTTAGATGTTGTACATCTATCATTTAAGGAGGCAATAAATCGAGACATTCGGTTTATTCAATATATATCAATGTATATTGTTTAGTGGAGCAATTATAACTACAAAGCAGCCATAAGCAAACGGTGAGATTAATAATCAAGAGAAGGAGCAGTTAAAGTGATTTAGTACTTGATGTCACTACTGTACATAGTCCAAGCAAACCATGAGACTACTGAAGAGCACTGAAAAGTAAACAATGAGCAAAGATTGAAGAAGAAAAAAGAAACCACTAAAAGTAAAAGTACTATATAAAACAGTGATGTACAGTTGGGGAAACAATTGTTCGATCCCCTGCTGAATTTGTAAGTTTGCTGACTTCCAAAGAAATGAAATAACTTTTATATAATGTGTTTTTAATGGATTTTTGGTTATTATTCTGTCCCTCTACATTAAAATGAAACTGCCATTAAAAACTAGATACTGTGAGTAAATGTAATAATTCAGCAGGAGATCAAATAATTATTTCCCCCACTGTAAATATAAAGACCAGAAATCAATTTTTCTAAGCGTACAGTGGGCTAAGTTTCCTTAAATGCAACAAAGGAAAAGAAAGTGAAGTACATAAAGTTTAATTTGGATTTGAAAATGGCTGCAGTTATGGAAGGTGTTTGCACCGGTGTGCAGTTGGCTAGAAGAAGCTGCAGGTTAATATGCAGGTATGAAGGTGCTGTCCATCTCATATCTATTTCCTACTTCCAACATGGAGAAAAATAACTTACTACACCAACAAGACAGCCTTGCTCACATAGGAGGGTTAAGCCTATTAGAATTAGTAAAAATAACTAGACGGATATCCCACCTCTAACCTTATGACAGCTGTGATTGAGTCTGGCTCATGATGGGCTTTTTTGTATAACCGTCTCACCTGTGTCTCCTCTGTTCTGCAGTATACAGTCTTTCACTGACAAACACAAATACCCAGCAGTTTAGCAAAAAATGTTGAGGACAGGACATAATCAGGCAACTCTGCAGACATACAGTTTCACTAAGCTCTCATTTGAAATGAGTCCAGCAGGCAGAAACAGTCTTTATGTTTTCTCACAGCCACTCCATACTTACAAGTTCATTTTAAAGAGTGTCAGTCTAAACAAATGTCTGTGTTGCAACTGTCAGTTAAACTGTACACAACATGGCATGAAACTACATCCGTCCATTCGCTTCCGCTTATCCTTTTTCAGGGTCGCGGGGGGCGCTGGAGCCTATCCCAGCTGTCTTGGGGCGAGAGGCAGGGTTTACATGGACAGGTCGCCAGTCTGTCGCAGGGCTAACACACAGACAGACAACCATTTGCACTCACATTCACTCCTGCATTCACACCTATGGGCAATTTAGTGTTTCCAATTAACCCATCCCCACTAAGTGCATGTCTTTGGACTGTGTGAGGAAGCCGGAGTACCCGGAGAGAAACACGGGGAGAACATGCAAACTCCACACAGAAAGACCCCGGCCTATATTGAACTCAGGACCTTCTTGCTGTGAGGCATCTTTTGGTACAACCCTACAATTTACCAGTTACTTTCTTATTTTATTTCAATTTTTTTTAATTAGTTTTTAATTTATGGATCTTATCATTTTTACTATGCTACTGGTGCATTTATTTGTCGACAAAGTGAATATTTTATGTAGTCACTTGCTTATATCTTGTCTACACCTTATGGTCATAGAGTCATCTGCCTGAATAGACATTAAAACGGTCACATAGCAATAACTGAGTGCATTTAGTCATGTAGGTATACATGACTAAATATACAAACTAAGCATCAGAATGAGGAAGAAAGGTTATTTGAGTCATAGTTTTTGGTGCCAGACAGGCTTGTCTGAGTATTTCAGAAACTGCTGATCTGCTGGGATTTTCCCACAAAATCATCTCTAGGGTGGTCAAAAAAAAAAATTCAGTGAGCGGCAGTTCTCTCTGTGAAAATGCCTTGGTGATGTCAGAGGTCAGAAGAGAATAAGAGACTGCTTCATCCTGATAGGAAGGCAACAGTAACTCAAACAACCACTCACTGCATGTAAGGTATGCAGAGGAGCATCTCTCAATGCACAACATATTGAACCTACAAGCAAATGAACTACAACAGAAGAAAACCACACCGAGTGCCATTTCTGTCAGCTAAGAACAGCAAAGCTAAGCTCACATGGGAACACAATAACAACCCAGAAGGGTTGGACAACAGAAGACATGAAAAACTTTGCCTAATGAGTTTTGATTTCTGCTATGACATCTGGGTGTTATGATCAGAATTTGGCATAAACAACATGGAAACAATGATTTATCCTGCCTTGTATCAAGGTTCGGCTGGTGGTGGTGGACCAAAATCTCTGAGAAATGTTTCCAGCACCTTGTTGAATCTGTTCAGTTCTGACAGGAAAATGGGACTGAAGTGGGTACTAGCAAAGTTCATTAATAAAGTTTAGTGGTTCTGAATCTCTGTGGTAGTTTATACTTTTTGAATCGCATTGTACTTCCAACTTAAATGAAATGTGCTATGCAAATATTATTTTGCTTGCTTGTCATTGGAAAGATAAAGTTACATACATTATTATGTTGTGGTTTGGCGCTGTATTAATAAATAAAATTGGATGCACAGCTTTTTAATGAAGAAGATGTTATGAAGGGAAAATTATAAAAGTTTTATGCTGCTGTCATTAAACAAAGTTGTTGAAATTGAAATTTAAGTTATCAAATCAAATCCCTTTTATTGTCACATCACATGTGCTGGTACACTGGTACAGCACATGTGAGTGAAATTCCTGTGTGCAAACTTCACAAGCAACAGTGTGTGCAAAATACAAGAAACATGAGAAACAAAGCAAAATATAAGAATAGGAATATGAAAATTATAAGAATAAATATACCGTATATCTTCCAATAGTAGCCCCGGCGTTTATTCAAAAAATTATTCGGCCGGCCCAGCGTTTGAATACAAGCGAGCTCATGCACACAGGTGTACGTACGGGTACTCACAGACTCAAACTATATCTTTCTTGGCTGCTACCTCAAAGCGCTGTCAGTCTTGCGTGTGCTACACAATAACATTCAACACTTAGTATTTACTGTTAGTTACAGTTATCTAGGTTATTGCTGTGGTGTCGTGTTTATTGTGTTGCTCTCTTTTTGCTTGTTTTCTTCTTCTTTTTTGTTCTGTCTCAACAGGTGATCCAGCAGATTTTTTATTTTTTTTGGTAGTGTCTTCTCTCACTGTCCCTCTTCCCCTCCCTTTCTTTCTCTCTCCCTTTCCTATCCCCCAGTCATGTCTGTCCTGTCTGTAATAACTTAAAATGAAATAAAAAAAAAAAGAGAAAAAGGCTGAAACCACATGAGTCAAACGGTAGAATTCACTTCCACACTTAGAGGTAAAACAGTTTATTGTACTTGGCTGGCTCAGCAGAAGCAGAGATGTGCTTCTATATTTATTCCAAATCAGGGAGGTGTTCTGGTAATGTTTTATCAATAATACAAATCCCCTTGTTGCTCTCCATGTCAGCCAACAGTCTCGCTTTGTGCACACTGAGGGGAAGGCTGATTAAGGTTTCTTTGCACGTGTGGAAATACAGTTCAGCCTAGCTTGACTGAGGTTGACAAGGAATATCAGTTAGTGCCTTAACTAGGTCAGGTTGTGCATTAAAGCTGCTGTAGGTTCTTTTTATTCTAAAACACACCAAAAGGGATGCAGCCTTTGCTGCAGCAAAGTGCGTGCGTGCGTGTGTGTGTGCTGCTGGCAGATCTTCTGGGATTCAGTATAATATAATGATAAAAAACAGTTCCCATCTCTTAAGTACTTCTCCACTTTCAAAAGACTTATTCAGACCTTGTTTTATTCATTATATGCTAAACTCAATTTTCCCCTCCCAGTGGTATTTACACACAGAACATTTTTGCCATCTTTCTGCCAATAATTTACTGGACGATTCAACTCAAACTAATACAAAATCAACACAAACTGCTGTAAACGCCATGATGTGAAATAGATGCTAATCAGCATAAAGCATGAGCCGTGTTTCTAAGGAGTGATTGCAAAGCAGGATTTATATCACCTATTATGTGCGTATACTCCCACGAATGCCTGGGATGCATCCATTTTTAATCTTCATGTGCACATGAATCCATGTAACACTGACTGGGTCACAATTAGAGTTGCTGAGCCGCTAATCATTGCACATGATCTCTGTTGTCATGAAAAAAAATTGTTCTAATTCTTGTATTTTCCATGCACTTTCCTTGCTCATCATCTGCTCCTGCTTTCTTTAGCTGTTCTTACAGCACATCATCCACTTCCACAGCACTGCACTTTACTTGATCATATTTATCACTTATTTATTTCAAGCCCCACCCCTATTTCCTCAAGAGGTTTTGCCTTTCCCCGTACCTCCCAAGATGTGTTGTTAGTTGACTTGCTACAGTATCTTGTGGTAGAACCTGGTACTTCATGAAAGTGTGACTGGGCCCTGTTCTATCTTTAATGTGTATCTCTTCAACGAAATACATAATGTTTGGACATGAGGTCATAGTGATTATCGCAGATTAGTTTAAAGTAATTACCTTTAAGGTCCTTTTTTCTACTTAATATTAATAATGGCTGTTCAGAAGAAGAATAACATGTAATTTTCTTCTATTTCGGGATGGGCAGTATAGCCTCAAATTGATCTCTAGAAAATTGCGATAATGAAAAAAAAGAGAAAGCTGAATGTTTTATTGATGCTCAGAGCTCGCAGGCAGCAGCGTTTATGAGTAAATGAAGGGCATTTTCTGTCCTTCTTTTCCAATAAGCTTCTGTCACTGGTGACCGTAACTAATTTAAAGTGTGATTTATATTGAAACAAGGAGCCAGCAACAGTGGCAATATAGTGCGACAGTAGTGACATTGCATTATATCAAGTGACACAACATAAGTCAGTGTAAGCACAAAAGTAGCCTAGGTAGTGTTTACTCTGGGTATTATAAGCAACAGTACAATGATACTTCTCGTATTAAACAGTTTAACAGTAACTTAACCCTTTAACTCTACAGGAGCCGGCATAACGTTGTCACATAATACAAAAGAAATATATTTTCCTCCTGGGATGTTTTCCCTTGAGTCAAGCATTTAACCAGCTTCTTAAAGCCATGCTTTTCCAACATCTTACCTGATTAGTAATTTCCATCCACTGTTTGCTCTTCCAGTCATATGGAATGGAGCTCCTGAGTGCTTCAGTCATGCTCTGTGATGTGCGTCTTTTGGGTTGCCAGCTGCTAGTATCTCCTCCCTCGTAACCTGGGGGTACTGAATGGTGTATTTTTCTCTCAAGTGGGGAAACAAGTTTGTTGTTCTCACCTTTAGCTGGAAGAGCTTTCTTGCATATTTTGCAAAGTGTTGGAAGTTGTTGAAGTAGCTCCCTTTTTAAACAATGGCAATATAGACACTATATTGTCATCGCATGCTGGCACACGATTCTCGCTGTCAGACATGCGTGTGCTTGTTTTATTTTTGCAAGAACTACGGAAGTAAATGCAACAGGGCTCAGGGAAACAGGGCTCTTTTGAGGTTGAAATGTTCAGTCTCAATCTAACACGCTTATAGCCATCTGCTCCAGCGAAGCAGTGTCATGACTGACCACGTCCTTTGCCCCTAACTTCCAAACAAGCTGGGATTTGCTAAAAAGAAATACTGCTACTACAGATTTTTACCAGCTCATTAAATAGCCATTACCATAAGCTGTTTTCAGGCCTGATAAATATGGCCAACAGGAGTGTCTCCGCTTTGAAATGACATTAGTCTACATTAGGAAATAAAGTCAGTTCAACCTGAGCATTTGAGTCTAAGACCGATCTTTCTAATTTCCCTTGCCTTGTTTTTTAACTTGTGCTTTTCCGTCCTCTTTCTTTTATTGTTTTTTATTGTTTTTTTTTCTGGTGTTTGGCTGATGGACAAATTTTGTGAAGCCAATTTTACTGTCCATTTTGCTTTACCTTCAGCAGTTGTTGTAATCTCACCTTTGTAATACCAACAAATAAGGGATGTTTCATTTCTAATTACTTGTTTTTTTTGGTCTCCTTGGCTCCAGTGTACAGCTGTATCCAGTACCATCTTAGCAAATAACTGGTAACTAAAATTCTGTCCCAAACATAATATATTGTGACCCACTTAAATATAAATAGTATAAACATGAATGACAGTTCCATTACTGGAATTATCAGTGATCTAATCATCAAAGGTATAAAAATTAAAACCGTTATTAAGCTGAGATTTTTTTTACAAAATCCCATAAAGCTTCAGATGGTTTTCTGTATCATTTCATAGTGGTGTTATTTAAAGCACACATCCATAATCTTTTCCCGTTGTCATTTAATGCTGTGAGAGCCCTAATGTAGCATGAAGAATGAGCCGTTTAGAAAGTCCACAAGTCACAGAGTCCCTGCACTGGCATTTTTCTCAAATGCTTCCAAGAAAGCTGTCTGAAGTTTCTGTGTTTGGGTCAGAAGGCTGCAGGTTTCAAGATGTTAATGCCAGCTTGCACATTCTGTACTAAAACCTTGACATCTACCCAGTGCACGCAGAGTCCTGCCCCTCAGGAAGTGTGATGGGCTAGAGCCAGTCTGGTGCTATCTGGATGTCCTCTGTCTCTTATCTACCACTTCCAGCATGTTTGGTACTGGATCTGTGCTGCTGCTCGCATGATGGTGTTTTGCTATCAGGAAACTTTCGTTATGGACCCCGGAGGGAGAAAAGGGGTTCGATACGTTTAGAACAGTTTATTTTTTAAAGAGGATTAATATATGGGTCACTGCCCCACCATGACCTCAACCATTTAGAAACACACATCGTCCACAATTACATTACCTACTTGTTTTTCTGTCTTGTGGTCAACAGCTCCTGGCGTATTGTGAAGAAGTTATTGCAAGATTTAATTTGACTTGTTTCATTCCTCCATTGGGCATATTACTCTGACTTGATTAGATGGCATATACTGTATCAGATTTACTATTACAGTTGTAATCCTCTTGTGTGATTATACTCATATAAGTACTTTCTCTTTGTATTCTTTTGGAGGCTTTTTCTTCTCTTAAAAATGTTGAGCTGGGTTCGTGTCCTGAGCCTCTAAGTCCCTTTGAGTCATTTTTAATATTGGACCATATGTATAAACTTGACTTTACTTGGAATTCCAGATCAAGACGTGTTTCATAGAGTTTGTTTTCGAGTCCACTTCTTGCCTAGCTGTCAAAACTTGCCTAAGAGGATTAATCCAGCAGACCTCGCTCTTTCATAACTAGTCACCCACCCCTGTCCTTGTGACTTCAAGCCTCTCGCTGTCATCGTATCTTAATTACGATTTTTGGGTGATTGGCTTTCTCCTAATAAGGAGAAGCAGGATAAATTAATTTCATCAGAATGGTGCCGTGATCCTCTGTCATATTCCTGCACGTGTTTTACCAACATGCACAGACTAAAGCCTGTCATTGTAGGCTTTTTTTTTTACATTTTTAATGCAGGGTACTGAATTGCCTCCTCGGTAGATATCGCTTTTAATTGAAATGACTGGACTGTTTACAACCCACATTTAAAGTATGTTTGACGATAACCGTTACAACCTAAACACCTGTTTCCTTAATAAGATTCCACTCTCTGCTTTGTAAAGCCACATTTCTGAAAGATAAACTTAGTGCTTGAGGAGATATGGAAATGACAGGCTGTTTGTTATTCCATTCACCACTGTTATTCAGTATAATACACACTGTGGGAAGCCAGAAAGGTGAGAAAGTATTGCTGAAGAAAATCCATTTTGCATTATTTCTCAGCTGGAGAGGGGATAAATTTGATCATGTCACCTTTGTTTTTGCTGAGATGGAAATAGCAACATGGAGAAGGGAAGGATTAGATTTTAAGAGAGGAGAGCGGAGTTGGTTTTTGAGTTTTGAATCTAAGAGAGGACATACATCTCTTTTTTGTCTCTGAAACTTTTTCCTTATCTAAACTAGTGCAGCTTTTCATGATCAATTTTTTGTTTTTGTTTCTCTATATGCCAGTAATGGACTTTACTGATGCATTGTGATAGAACGGTGCACTTGCAGCACTAAGCAGTACATAGTGGTTTATAGAGGTTTCTGGCAGAACTTCACATGCCACCAACATGCATGAGAGGAATAAGTCAAACAGTCAAGCTCTACGCTTGTTGTATATAGAAAAACTTTAGTGCGAGATCTTTCAGCTCGTGACATTAATCTCAGTCATCATGAAACATTATAGACAACTTATCAGATTAAATGACTGTGAAGTATGCTTATGAACTATAGAGGGACCCACAAGTATAGCTGTTGGTGTCCTCGGTGGCCATGTGGTTTCAGATAATGAACTACATAAAAAACATAAAATCTATTACTTAAAATATAAATAAATCAACTTTTGGCCTGTATTTATTATAGTTGGCATCAAGTCCAATATATGCCCCAAAAATGGCATTACCTGTAACAGTGACACAACCCGCCAAAGACAGAAAACTTTAAAAGACATCTAATCAATGTTGACATTTAGTTAAAAAGTCAAAAGCTTAAAAAAAAGACTATTGCAATTTTCTTGACCCATTCCATTGTTTTGTAAGTGTAACCTGCCAGCACCAGTTTTTGCACATTTTGATTTTCTTTCTATATAAAACTGATAGCATATACAAACAAAAATCTACTTTTTTCAGTGTAATTATTAAACTTTAGTAAACTGCAGTAAGCTACAAGATCTCTCGCCTAATTACCCAAAAATGAAGTGCTCTGCAGATAAGAGGTACGAATATTTAACTGAGAGTGAGCTTCTGTGCACCCACCTTTGCCTGCCATATTTTACCTTGGTGAAAAAAAGCTGCTACATCAATTTCCATTATGTTTATAACTTCACCAGATAACAGGACAATAACCCTTTTCTCTTTTTCACTCATCTCTTTAGTTTCCCTCATAACTCCTTTGATCCTTTGCTCATACCGAGGCTGCTGCCTTTTGGCTACCACTGTGTTCTGGATAGCTTTATCTTTAGCCATCTTTTGTTAGCTTATTTCAAATGTCCAAGTTCTGTCAACATGGTTAACAGTTCATCACATGTAGCTCACATTACCTGTGGTGTACCACAAGGTTGGCCCTTTTTTATTTTCTATTTATACATACATACGCTGAAACATGAGGATACCAAAAGCCTAGCTGCTCTTTTTGACTATATGGTCTCAATTATGGTCTCATAATTTCATTCCACCTCATGTTAACATGTGATCCGAATGACAATAAAGCTCCTTGAACCAATTGTTGGATAGTGTAAAATTTCCTCCCATTAAATGTGCAAAAATGAGAAATGATCCAAACCCCCATCACCTATGGTCTTTTAAAATCTTGTCTATGATATGGCGTCTGTATCTTCTCCCATATTTCCAAATTGAGGTCACAAGTCTAGCAACAAAGTTGTTCTAACATATTATTAGTGTTGCTCGAGTTCTGACCTCATACAGTACGCTGACAATTGTATCTTCTGTGTTGCCAGAAATGTCTCACATGCTGACTTTAAAATTGCAAAACCTGTATTTCCATATCCACCAGTGTATATATCAACAAAATCTCACATGTGGAAGTCACCTAGCTCAAATTAATGCAACACCTTCCACAGTCTGTGCCCTTTAAATCTATCTCTGAATGTCATTTCCCCACATATTCCTCAGGCGCTTTTATGATAACTATGCATTACTACAGGCTAACACATAATAGAAAACTTTGGCCCTCATTTATCAAATGTGCAGACAGCACACTTTAATCTTGAGTGTGTCCTTTCTGAAGTGCTAATTTGAACTCTGATATCATGCTGAAAAATGTCACAATACAGTGATGGTTTAATAGAATCTCCACTTCTGTGATAAAATGTAAAAACAAGATTGACTTTAGAAGAAACTTGGGATTGCAGATCTTATAAAGGCAAAGCAGACGTGGCATGCTAGTAAATGGTCTCAGCTGTCATATGGCTTTTGGTTTCTGAGTGCCACACAAGCATATCATTGATTTTTCCCTGTTTTTTTGTTTTGTTTTTTTTTCAACATTGCATTTTTGAGAGTGATTGATCAGTGTGTTTGTTTGCTTTCTTTAAACCATTAATAAACACTGAAGGCC